>PVKM010044628.1:0-12177 GCA_004027735.1 Carollia perspicillata | reverse complement strand
ACACTCCCAATTATTTTATTTTAAACAACAAAGTACAATTTGGGAGAGATTTATTAGTTTGAACTGACTTCAATCACTACTGGCTTTTGATGGTCTTATAGGTCATTCTGATAGAATAGTTAAAAACAAAGCAAAAACATTTAATACAAGTTCAGTGTTTCTTCCTGGCAATTTTATTCACAATTGTCAGGTATTAGATGCCAAGTAAATAAAGCTCACAAAGATGACTTCACAAAAATAGAGATATACCTGTGAAGGAAAACATTCCTTATTAAAATATCAAATAATCTGTTCCTAATAAGAAGTAGAAGACACTATTTTGTTTCAGTATAAGTTGTTCTTTTTCATTTGTCTTTCCAAGGAAAAGCTAAAATAAGCAATAAAAGTCACAGTTTATTCTTTAAGCTTTGTTCATTTAGGTTGAACAACTGGAATCAGAAAATTTGCAAGTTTCTTTTTTGATTGTTTTTTTAAACATTTTCTTGTTTATGCTGTTACAGTTGTCCCATTTTTTCCCCTTTGCAACTCCACACAGCCCGCCCCCCACTTCCATAGTCAATCCCCACACCATTGTCCATGTCCATGGGTCTTTCATACATGTTTTTCTTATTGTTCAAGTACAGTTGTCTCCATTTTCACTCCACCCATCCCCACTTCCCACCTTCGAACCTACTGCCTTTGGCTTTGTCCATGTGTCCTTTGGACATGTTCCTTGATGGCCCTTTCCCTATTATTCCCTATTATCCCTCTCCTCCCTTGCTCTCAAGTTACTGTCAGTTTGTTCTTTATTTCAATGTCTCTGGTTGTATTTTACTTGCTTGTTTTGTTGATTAGGTTACACCTATGGGTGAAATCCTATGGTGTTTCTCTCACCACCTGGCTTATTTCACTTAGCATAATGCTTTCCAGTTCTGTGAAGGGTAGACGCTCCTTCTTTCTTTCTGCTGCATAGTATTCCATTGTGTAAATGCACCACAGTGTTTTCATCCACTCATTTACTGATGGACATGTAGTTTCCAGCAGATGGATACTGTAAATAGCACTGCTATGAACATTAGGGTGTGTAAATTCTTTTGGATTGTTGTTGCAGGATCCTTAGGGTATAATCCCAACAGTGGTATTGCTGGGTCAAAAGACAGTTTCATTTCTAGTTTTCAGAGGAAATTCCATACTTTTTTCCATAGTGGCTGTACCAGTCTGAATTCCCACCTACAGTGCACTAGGGTTTCCTTTTCCCTACATCCTTGCCAGCACTTGTTGTTTTTTGATTTATTAATGATGGCTATTCTGACCAATGTGAGCTGATATCTCATTGAGGTTTTAGTTTGCATTTCTCTGATGGCTAGTGACACTGAATATCTTTTCATCTTTCTGGGCCCTCTGTATGTGCTCCGTGGTGGGCAAGTGTCTGTTTCAACTTCTTTGCCTATTTTTTATTTGGGTTGTTTGTCTTCCAGGAGTGGAGTCATGTAAGTTCTTTATATATTTTGGAGATCACACCCTTGTCCAATGAGGTATCATTTGCAAATATGTTTTCCCCCATGGTTGGATTTCTTTTCATTTTAATGCTGTTTTCTTTAGCTGTGCAAAAGCTTTTTATTTTGATGAGATCCCATTTGTTTCTTCTTTCCTTTATGTCTCTTGTTCTAGGGAACAAATTTGCAAGTTTCTCACCCAACTCCTAATATTAAAAATAAAGAATTTAGGTTGAGGGATTATATTAATTGCCCCAGATTTTGCAGTTACTTGGAGCCACTTTAGAACCCCAAATCTTTTCCCAGTTCAGTTTTCTATTAGAATACTATACCATGTTCTGTATTTAGTTTCTCTAAGCTAAATCTACACAGTTCAAGCACAAATTAACAATGCATAATTAATTATCTGCCAATAAAGGAACAGTATTTGAAGTTATCCATCGTCATGCAAGCAACAAATGTTTGGATAATACATAATCGATTGATTTGACACTCTGATCTACACAAGCAAAAAACAAACAACCAACCTAGGACTGGCTCCCAAGTTGACCCCTATAAACATTATTTTCACAACAATTACGACTAAAAGCAACACAATCTTGTTGAATTTTCTTAGTACATTATACTTTTCACTCACAATAATTTTACTCTTATAATGCTTTATAGGCTTTGGGAAACTGTTCAAACTAATTATAAGAACTACTAAGACATGCCTCCAGTTCTCATGCTAATTCATGCTGAAGGTTTTCAGCCTCAAGTCTGAGATGTACAAGTCAGAACTTACAGGCAGTTCATGTTTTCCTGATAACACAAACATTCCAGAGGCTCCCTGAATCCAGAGCCATGTACAAAATTTAAGTCTCAGCTTTTTGGCCTTCCTTTTGCTACCACTAATACATATAGCCATGAAACAATTTTAACCATCGCAAACACAAAATTTTGCTTGCTCTCTCTCTCTCTCTCCCCCTCCCTCTCCCTCTCTCTCATCTCTCCCTCTCCTTCCCTCCCTCCCTCTCTGTGTCCCTCTCTCTCTCCTCTCTTGTTTTGGAAGAAGCCAGCTGCCATGTCATCAGGACATGCAAACAGCCCTATGTTGAGACTTCTGTGGTGAGGCTTCTGTTCAACAGTCAACAAGGAACTGAGGCCTCTTGCCAGTAGCCATGGGAGTAAGCCATTGACTGTGGAAGCAGATGCCCCAGTCTTCACAAGACTGCTATCCTTGCTAATATCTTGACTACAATCCATTAAGAAACTCTGAGCCTCTAAGGAGCTCCCAAATTCCTGATCACAGACTAATAACATAATAAATATTTGTTGTTTTAAGTCACGAAGTTTGGGGTAACTTATTAAATAACACAGGTAAGCTAACACCCAAAATGAGATATTAGGTAAATTACTTAGTTCTCTGAATCTATTTCTTTACTGCTGAGAGATAATAGGCATACTGACACCTAAACTATATCATTGTTATAAAGACAAAAAATATAAAAATACAATTTCTAGCAGACAGCAAAAGCTCAATACGTGTCACTACTTTTCTATTATCATATAACTGGAGTGTCAAACTCATTTTCACCAGGGGCCACATCAGCCTTGTGGTTGCCTTCACAGGGCCAAATGCATTTTAGGACTGTATAATGTAACTACACCTTAACTAGGATAGGGGCAAGGAGTTCGGTGCTGATGCCAGGTAGAAACAAGGTGCCGGGCCAGATTTGGCCTGCAGGCCTTGTGTTTGCCACCTGTGTTGTGTAATAACATTACCATTAATAATCACAAAAGTTTACCATATTTCACAGTCTTTTGTTAGGTCATTTTTACTTCATAAACCTAAGTGATTGAAATTCATACACTAAAATAAGCACAGAGAATTAAAATTAATTATAGAGAATGAAATAATATTTTTATATCCCTGAAGTAGGAAAATTTTCCTTAACATAATGCCAAGGTAAGAAAACTTTAAAACTGAAGAGCATTATGCTAAGTGACATAAGTCAGACAGTAAAAGACAAATACCATATGATCTCACCTATAAGTAGAACCTCATGAACCAAACAAACAAGCAAACAAAATGTAACCAGAGACACTGAAATAAAAAACAAACTGACAGTAAACAGAGGGGATGAGTGAGGGTGATAATGGGGAAAGAAGGGGAAGGGTGATCAAAGAACAGGTATAAAGGACGGACGCATGGAGAAAGCCAGAGGCCAGGCAGGACTGAGGATGGGAGGTAGGGGTGGGTGGGGCAGGGGGAAGTGGTGGCAGGAAAATGGAGACAACTGTATATGAACAATAAAAAAAACTGAGAGGTGGGACTACATAAAAATTTAAATTACATGTAAAATAAATGATTTTACATAAAAGTTACAAGTCAAATCACAAAAGGGTGACTATATTTTTAAAAAACTGTTTAAGTGAATAAGAATTTTCAAAGGATTAATAAATAAAAGTTCAAAGGATTAATAAACAAAAAGAGATGCTATAAAATAAAGGAAATACAAAATCAAAATGTCACATTGTCACTTTTCTACCCAGCTTAGATTGAAAATATTAAGCAGTGATGAAGAAGTAGAGAAATTAACACAGAATTTTGAGAGGGTAAACTGCCCAGACTCTCTGAAGAGCACTCTGGCAATATATATCACAGTCGTGTATGTGCACTTCCCATTTGTGCTGGCAATGATTTTATCCTAAAAAAATAATGACACAGTATGCAAAGAATCATCTAGAATGATACACATACATCCTTGAAAAACAAATCTTCCTTCTATTGCTAAAATTTTTAAAAACTAATGTATAGAATATATATGTTCTCATTTTTGTTTTTAGGTGTCTTCAAAAATCATTGAAAAAGATACACAGATATAATGTTCTCCATTGAGAGTATTCAGAGGAGTCCCCAGTTTATCTCCAGATATTTAAATCATACAACTAAATAGTTTTAAATTTTTTAATTGAATTTATCGGGGTGAAGTTGGTTAATAAAATTATATAGGTTTCAGGTGTACAATTCTCTAACACCTCATCTATATATTGTGTGTGTGGTCACCACCCCAAGTCAAGTCTCCTCCCATCATCATTTATTCCCCCTTTACCCGCTCTTACCTAACTTTTCATAGCCAAATCCTTCCTTCTCAGTTTTATGGCATACCATTTACATCAGTAGTTAACAATACTTACTTAGAGGATGTTTGGGCTTAATATGACAGAAGGAGAAAAAATAGAAAAAGAAATGCTTTGTCCTCTTTTACTGCGTAACAATAGATTATGTCTCATTAGTACCTTAAAGAGTTTGATTTATTCTTTTGGGGCACTCTTTAAGATTGTCTATTCCAGAGTATGTGTTCACATAAATTCTCTACTGAGAATAAAATAATTACCATATTCCAATTACGTATAATTTTCAATATTATTATAGAGTCACAGAATTAAAAATCATCTAATCACCCTTCTGCCTTCTCCAACACCTCTGGTGGAGGAGCTGCCATTCCAACTTCATTCACTTCAGCAGAACAAGCATCAGTCTTGACTGGGAAAATATATTTCTTTTCATGCACTCTAAAACTGGAATATTTTTAAGTCAATTTTATTATATATACATTACATACAATATAATGGACATACTTTGTACAATTTGCTGCATTTTGACAAATGTGTTATGCCCATTTAACCACCACCAAAATCAAGACACAGAACATCTCAATGTACCACTTCCCATTCAATACTCCATCCCCACTCATGGCCTTAGGTGGCCTCTGATGTGCTTCCTGTCACTAAAGATTAGTTTTGTCTATTATAAAATGACACGTAAATTGAATTGGCACAGTTTGGAGTCTTTGGGATCTAGCTTCTTTTACTTGGTAAAATGTCTTTAAAATCCTTGCATACTTGCATATAGTTTATTAATTTTTATTGCTGAATAGTATTCTATTGTATAAATATGCCACAATTTTTGTCCAATAGACTGATGCAGGATATTAGGTTTATGTCCATTTTAGGCTATCAAGAATAAAGTGGTTCTTAGCACTCATTTAAAAGTGTTTCCCATGGACACGTTAATTTCTTTTGGATAAATATTTAGGAGAGGAATTGCTGGACTACATGATGAGTGTATCATAAAACTTTATAAAATATAGTTTTCCAAAGTGGTTCTACCATTTTACATTTTTCACCAGCAATGAATGAGAATTCCAGTTGCTCCATAGCCTTAATTTATATGGTATCATCAGAGTTTTTAATTTCAGTTATTCTATTAAGTGTGTAGTGATATCTCTTTGTGGCTTTAATTTGTAATTTTCTGGTAACCAAAAATGCTGAGCATATTTTCATGTACTTATGGACTATTCTTGTATTTACTATATATTTAGGACTATAAGACACACCTAGGTCTTAGAGGGGGAAAATAGGGGGGGAAATCTTGAAGCAAAACATGTGGTAAAATATTTAATAACCTGTGACCCTGCTCCACTGCCTGCCCCCCTTCCACCACAGCGAACCAGGTAAGCTACATTCGGACTATAAGACACACCCCCATTTTCCTCCCCCATTTTGGGGGAAAAGTGTGTCTTATAGTCTGAAAAATAGGGTATTTAGTGAAGGGTCCAAACATTTTGTTTACTTTTTTATACATGGTTTATCTTCCTATTAATTGGGTGAAAAACTTTTTAAGCATTCTGTGTACAAATAAATGGTCAGATAGAAGTACTGCAAATATTTTCCTGTGGAATATATGGCTTACCTTCTCATTTTTCCAAGAGCTAATTTTTACACTTGTGATAAAGCATGTTTTGTCTTTTATTTTCTTTTATGGTTCATGCTTTTGATATCCTTTTTCAGAAAGTTTGCCTACTATGAAGTTACAAACATTTTCTCCTGTCTTATACAAAATGTTTAGATTCAACCAGTTGTCGCAGCACCATTTGTTAGGGAGACTTTTCTCTCTCTGCTGAATTATCTTGGAAACTTTGTCAAAAATCTGCTAGCCATATATGTGTGAGTCTGTTTCTGGGTTCTCTGTTCTTATACATTGACTTATCTACCTCCATACAAAAAAATAATAATAACACTATTAGATTACCACTGCTTTAGAGTAAGTTTTGAAATTAGGTAATATAAATCCTTCTACTTTCTTCTTCATTTAAAAAAATTATCCCAAGTATTCTAGGTCATTTACATTTCTGATAAATTTTATAAATACTTTATCAATTTTTATAAATAGCCTGCTTTAATTTTAATGGGGATTGGATTGATTCTATAGCTTGCATCTGGAAAAATCAACAATATTAACAATATTGAGTTTTTAGATCTTTGAACATGGTTTATCTTTCTGCATATTTATGTTATCTTTAATTTCTTGGAGTAATATTTTGTTAGTTTTCAATGTATAAGTCATATATGCCTATATCTATATCCTATCTATCTATACAGAGTTAATTGTATAACTAAGTATATCTGCTTTCTATGCTATTACAAATGATATTTTCTTTTCCAACTGTTTGCTGTTAACATGCAATATAATTCTTTGTGCATTTATTTTGTACTCTTGAAATTATGATAAACTATGCTATTAGTTCTATTAGCTTTTGTAGATTCATAGGGTTTCATATAAATTCTTGTTTATATGAACAAGATCATGTCATTTGTGAATGAATAAAGTTTATTTCTTCCTTTCCAATATTTATGCCTTTCTTTATTTTTGCTTTAATTGTACTTAAGTGTCTCCAAAAATTGTCAAATAAAAGTGATTGGAGTGAACACAATTACTTTGTTATTGATATTCATAGAAAAGCATTTAGACTTTCATCACTAAGCATTATGTCAGCTGCCTCTTTCAGAGAATTTGTCCGTATCATTTAAGTTGCTGAATTACTAGCATAAAATTGATCACAATAATCTCTTATTATTCATATAACCTATATGATCATATAAGATCTATAATTATTTCCTTCTTTCATTACTGATATTGGCAATTTGTATTTTCTTTTTTTTCATGATGAGAGTATCTAAAAGTTTAACAATTTTATTCATAATTTCAAGGTAAGAGCTGTATTTCATTTACATTTTATTCTGTTTATGTATTTTTATTTACTTTATTTTTAGCTTTATTATTTCCTCATTCCTGCTTACTTTGTGGTGGATTTGACACTTTTGTCTAACTCAAGGTGGACACCTACATCACTGTAGTTCTTTCTCATTTCTAATATAATAATTTAAAACTACAATTTTTCTTTTAACCATTGCATTAGATGCATCCCAAAATATTTGGTTTCATTACAATTTAGTTAAAAATATTTTTAAATTTTCCCGGTGTAATGTGTTGAATGACAGCCCCAAAGATACATCTACATCCTAATTTCTAGCTTAGGTCAGTATCACCTTATATGGCTAAAGGGTGATTCTTTGGGGTTCTCATTCCCTGCACTATTACAAGGTCCCTCCACTTTGGCTGAACAAAAATAGTTATCTCCAGTCCTTATATAAGGTCTGGAAGTGGTTCATTTTTCAGCTCTCTGGTTGTTCTTTGCCCAGCCTCCTGAAGGTCTACCCAAAGTATGTGCAGTTTGGTTTTGAGCAACAGGCTCATGGCAATGCCTTCCCAGATTTCTGCAGCTCTTTCTCCTTTTATCTCCCTCCCAGCTGCAGTTCTCAACCCTACTAATTCCATTTCCTCAGTCTCCTTGACCTTCAACTTCTGTCTTCTCAACTCAGCATGATCTTGTGCTCTTTCTTCAGTTCCCCTTCTCTGCATCATGGTCAGCAAAGTATATCCAGGCTCAAAACATATAATCATGTCAATGCAACAGAAGATGGCATTAATTTTTTTAAGTATCTGCTTCTCCCCATTGTCTCATCCAAATTTCAGTGTTAATTTTCAACAACCACGTAATTTAAGTGACACCTGGTTGTATTAATAATATTTCAAAACAAAATACAGAAATTATATTTATTTCTATTAAAGTTCATGATTGAATAATTTTAAAATTTTATAGAAATTTCTTACCCTTTCATTCAAATCAATGATATATAAAATAACATTTGATAACAATAAAGTCAAAGACATTAGCTGATATCTTCCCCTAGGCATACCTATGTTCCAGCCATACAGAATTGAGCATCTTGACCTAACAACATCCTCTTAACACCCATTTTCTTGCTGTTATTTCTTAAGAGTACAGGCTATAGGGTAACCTGATAAAGTACAAATCCTAAATCCAACAGTTTACAGGGCAAGTTTATACTTAAGCTGTTGGAACTTTTAGTATTATCATTTTTAAAATAGGAATAATGAAGAATCTACCTCAAAAGGATTCTTATGAAGAATAAATAGAACAGAGTGCAGTTAATAAATGTGAGCTAATGTTATTATTTACAAATCTTTTCTCTAGTTCTTTATACAAGTCCTATTTATAATCCAAGTCTAGTTAAAATGCCACCTCTACAGGAAACCCTTCTCCTAGATCCAAGTTGAGAATAAGTTTTCTTAAGTAGGTAATTAGTAAGTATTTGCCAAAAGCAAACAAAATCAAATATGACTACCCAAGTAAAGTTTTTCAAATAGCTTATGAATCTACCTAAATCTACTGCCACCATTCTATCATATCCCATGCTTACACCAAGATATATATGCTTGCAAAATGTTCTTACCTGATAACCTAGTTAACTATCAAAAAAGGGAAATGGCATTAGTATGACATGACATGACTTGTCCTTGGTGAAATAATAAGGTGGCTCTTAGTAATCACCTTGGTTTCTATGTACTTACAAATAATCTATTCAATATTTCATTTTTGAACTTTGCCACAGATAAACCCAGTTAACTTTGCAGATTACAAAATTTATCTTCAAGATTTTACACATTTGCTTATAACCAGTATTATATATCTTCCAACTCCAAATTCAATCACATCTGGAAATTATGAATTTCAGTGAAAAAAGCGCAGGCTTTGGAGCAAAAGTCCCTAGGTATGGATTACGGGTATTTTGATAGACAGCTGTGTGGCTTAAAAATATTATTTAATTTCAGTGAACATATCTATAAATGGAGGTAACAGCATCTTCTTGAGTAAAGTGAATATAAACAAGATTAAGTGGAAATGTCTGACCTATGGCCTACTATTCAAAATTCATTAATTGTTTGCTTTTCTCTTTCCTCACCTATAAAATGGTAATAATCATAACTTAATACTTCTTAGGATAACCTATCATGTGGATTCAGTAAAAACATATATTGGCAATACTTTAAAAATATAATTTATAAATGTGCAGTGTTTTTTTAATATGGTTATCTCCTAAAATAAAATTTGCCAAACTCTGTGAAATTTTAAATTTGTCAGAATGGCCTGTCAGTAACCAATTAAATCACTGATTTCCATTCCCTCCGTCTAATATGAAGATTATTCCTCTTAGCATAAAAACAGAAGCAAAAATAAACGTTCATCATCTCTTCCTTCTCTGCATCACCTCCTAACATTATGTCATATTCCTCCCAATAATGACCCTATATATTCAGTATGTGGTCACTTTTCATATCCCTTCTAAAAGCTTATGGTTCTAAGAGAATAAATTAGAGCATCACTGGACATATACAAAAGAGCTAAAAAACTGAAACAGCAGTTTCACAAATAGCAGAAAGTTTTAATTAGAATATCCTAAAAAGTCAATAATAAAATATTATGAACAGTAAAAGTTAATTATTTATTTTATGATGAAAATATTTCAGTGTAGTCATGTCTGAGTATACAATTTTTTTCCAGGCCATAAACATTAGTCCCTTCTATCAACCACTAAACAATATGCACTCAATATCACAAAAAGAAGACATAAAATATATATATTCCCATCTTTATTAATTGACCAGAAAGTACTACTTTCTGACCCTGAACTTAGACTGACCATAATACAGAATATGTCATTATGTGTTCAGTTCACACACATACACTCCAAACTGGTCCAACAACTTCTATTATGCCAGTTACCAGCACTGCCAGCCCCTACGCCCTTGACTGCCTGGAGAACATCCATCAGAAACAGCAAAGCAGAGCAAGTTGCCACAATGCACCATTGATGTTAGAGCAAGGCTGCCCAGGCAGCTGCAACAACAGGGCAACTCTTCAAAGTGTCAGCATTGAAATTTAGAATTCTCCCTCCTGTACAATTATCAATGAAAACCTTTATAAGCTACAATCAATTACAAAGTAAATCTTTGAGACAAATCATGTTCTTTCTTCATTTTTCCTGTCCTCCTTCTCTCAACACCAAATGTCCTTGGTTTAAGATAAAAAATTCAAGGAGAAATTCCCTCCTTTTCTACCTCGGTCTCTGTCTCTGCCCCTCTTATGCTCTAAAAATTTTCTCAAGGAGGTTTAAAGACATCTGCTAAACTCTTTTGTTTACAAGAAATGTTCGGGGGGGGCAGTTATTCATTTGTTGTTGGATTTTTGTTGTTGCAGTTTTTTATTTTAGAACTTCTAAAGCACTTGATATTTTGAGCACACTCATACTAGATTTTTTGGCAAAGGATGTTTTTTATTATTGATAGATAATCTAAATTCTAAACTGCATGCACTGAATCACATAACTTCCATATTTTTGAAACCACAACAAGAGTGGTTTTACATTAGCTATAGATGAATAGGTAATGAGTCAGTGAACAGTTAAAAGCATTCCACAAGAATGCATAAACTAGCCATGTGAAGTTTTTGATCTCAGGCATTTAGACATTACTTGGAATAAGGGGAAGCTATTCTTTATTTAACGAGTGAACTATGTTTAATTTATCTTATATGACTATACCTACAAAGTTAAATAAAAGTTTACTCATGTATTTTCTATTTCTCCTTAGCCATAAGTAGTTAATGACTTTCTTTTATTTGGAACACCTATTTAAAGTCTGAGAGTTGTAGCAACAACTTTTAGATTTCTCACCATAGCTTTTACTATGCAAACAACATGTGTACTGTATAGGGATAAGAACAAATCCCTCCAAATAACATTTATTCTCAAGAGAAAGAATGTTCATGTATAAACCATTTAATTCCTCCAGATAAGTCAAATATGTACACTTCATCAATAGTTACTCTTCTATCTGCAAAATCAAAACCCCAAATATTGATATTCTTAACCTATTATAATTTTTAAATTATCATTTCTCACCATTTTCAAAGTAACACATCTGTATAGTTTACCAAATAGTAGCACAAATTTATGTTAAAAAAAAACAGCAGGCTCCCAGGGGACAGACTTTAATGTCATTTTTGCAAAAGGATATCAAATAAAGACATACTCCAATCTCACTGGAAGGGACCTCATAAGGCACCTAACCACAAATGGACACCTAACCCCATTTATGACACTTGCTTCTACCTACAATGGTCATCAAAGTTCTCTAGGATGAAAAGTTGCTGACCTCAGAAGTAGAGAGTTATACAATGACATGGACATGGCCTGTATATTAATATTGAACTCAGAAACCTGTTATCTTTACCTGTCTGCTAATAATATTACTCATAATAATAGTTATACTTGTTCTTTGGGTTTTTCTATATAGTCCAACTCTTTATGATTACTGAACATGTATAACTGTTAATACCCTTTTTATGGCTTATGTGAATGTTATATTAGATGCCAAATACAGAAAAATGAAACAGAAGGCAAAACTAGGATCACAATAGTTCACAGGATAGACATGCATGATAGAGTTTCT
>PVKM010044627.1:0-12174 GCA_004027735.1 Carollia perspicillata | reverse complement strand
CCCCCTCCCCCCAGCGATTACCACGCTGTTGTCCTCCACCCCCTAGCTTCCTCCCCCCGCCCCACTAGCTTATAGATGGAGAGTCTTCTGCTCTCCATCTATAAACTTGTCTCTGTTTTGCTTGTTAGTTCAGTTTGTTCATTAGATTCCACATATGAGTGAAATCATATGGTATTTGTCTTTCTCTGACTGGCTTATTTCATTTAGCATAGTGTTCTAAAGTATCTAAGGTCTCATTGGATTTTCAAAGTAACCTTTTAAGATAGGCAGAGCTGAGGATATTATTTTGAGTGTATGGATGAGGGATTGAAGGCTCAGTTGACCTAAATGAGCTGCCTCAGTTTACACAGCAGGAATTTGGGGGTAGTGCCTCTTTTGGTTGCCAAATCAAGTCATTCATTCTCAAGGCAACTTCATTGCCTGAGGTTTTCAGCTGGAGGCCAACTTTCTATAAGAATGGTTGCTCTGTAATCAGCTGGTGACACTGGCCCTGGCAAGGGGCTTCCTGAGGATGAGCATTTGGGGGACTTTTAGACCAGTTAACCCTCTTGCCTTCTCCTTTCTGGCTACTGCCTCTACATATTTCTTTCTTTTTTTTTTCTTTTCAGTTTGTTTTTTTCCCCTGATTTTGGTTTGACTTGTGCCACTTGAGTAATGGTGGTCCTTTCCATTGTCAGGGTTAGTTTGTAAGAGAAGTGTAGACTGGCACACAAAGCAGGACCTCCTGCAGGAACACTACTGTGAAAGGAGCTCAGCTTCCTGCTCGTATTCGAGGCGCAGCTCAGCTTGGGCCCGGAGCAGAAGCTGCTGAGGGAGCCATCATTATTTTCTTGGTAGCTTGAGGAGCAGTTGGGACTGAGAGGTGGTGGAAGTGGTTCTCAAGGATAGCTCCAGGCTGGTCTGGTTGGAGGAACAGACTGGATCTGAGAAAACAGACTTCCACGTATCTGGAGGGGGAAGGAAAGGAGAGGAGGGACCCAGGCCCAGAGCACATTGAACTCAAAGGCCGAGCAGAAGAATCCAGAATTAAAAGGGTTTAAAAGGAAGCAAAGCACATTACAAGGCTAGGACAACACTGGGCATATGGTAGCTACTCAAGAAAAAGATTCCTTTCTTTTTTGATGGGGCAAAACCATAGCTAATTCCAAATTGACTGTATACTTTCCATCCAGAACAGAGTTGGTGCCGTTGTTGCTCTTTACATCTCAACTAAAGTAGATGGAACCAGACAAAAGCATCATCCAGTGTCTGACCTTGGAGTTGGTCAGATCTGGGCTTGACCCCTGGGTGCCATTGTGTCACACTGCACAGAGTCATTTCAGTTCCCTGAGCCTGACTCTTCATTTGAAAAATGGGGATCCTTTTTTTTTTGCAGGGTTAGAGCTAGATGTCTGTGAAGTAAGGTCTTTGGATACTTGGGAATGGAGTTAAAGAGAGTTAAGCTGCATTCACATAGACTGGCCTAAGTTACTATTGACACTGGAGGAATTTTGGTTTACGAGTTCAGTTTTGACTCCAAGGCCTGTGTTGAAGGTTGCATCCCAGGCTGATATCCTGGGGTGAGCATTCCATGCGTTCTTAATGTCATGAATCCTTATAATCAGGTCTTGCTTGCATCCCATCTTAAGGGATGACATCAGCAATGAGGAAGACCTCAGAATTTTTTGTCCAACACCTGGGGATATGATGACCCTCCAAGCTGGGAGGAGGCTGTTTGGATCCAGAGAGGTTGGTCAGATAGAAGAGCCTAATGTAGTCTGGCTGCCAAGACAGTGGACTCTCCCGCAGCAGCTACTCGGAGGACATGTCCTGGATGTTATGCCTGCAGGCAAACACTGGGGACATCTGCCCCATCTGCCCCTACTCTGTAGGATGTGTTGCTACCTTCTAGGCTTCCCATACACTTCCTTGTTCTCAAGACATGGCTTCTTCCTGAGCCTTGCTGCTTGAAGCCAGCCTGCTGCCTCGTGCTACTTTAATCAGCAGTGATTAGGCTTAGAGAATTTGAGACTGTGTTCTCTTTCAGACAGCAAATGGTGGTCCCTGGGGGACCACCTCTTTGTACTTTCCTGAGACAAAGCAGCAGAGGATGAGGACTTGGTACATTTTGGGGCTGTGTGATTGGCTTGGTGGGGCTTGTCCACTAGTCCTTTCTTCAGGTTCTTTCCCAAATCCTTTCCTCCCCAGGGATGAGCCCAGCGTTCTGTTTGACCAGAGGCAGGGATCTCCACTTGGGCCTTTGCACCTTTGTCTCATCTACCTTTGGGAATATTGCACTGGCTTTCTCCTTCTATTTTTTTTTTAAACAAACTTGTGCCCTTGGGGATAGCAGCTCACAACTTTGCCCGCTCTGGCTCCTGCCTCCTGGCCCAGCATTCTCATTCCTCCTTCCCCCTTTTCCCACTATTTGCTATTTGGCCATTTACTTTTGTATCTCAGAGATACTTCTGAAATGCCTTTGCCCTATTTGCTCACCTTGAATTTAGCTGCCTATCCTTCCAGGCCCAGCTCAAATGCTACCTCCTCTGGAAGTCTTCCTTGACTCAGGCAATGACATGCTGCTTCTCTCTGAGGTGTCAGAGGCTGAGACTTCTCCTGCAGCTTCTGTAGGCTTCCATTGCTGCAATTGCTACAACTGCCTGAGATTTCCACTGGATTATAATAAGCTCCCCAGATGAGGTCCTCCTCCTTATGCCATAGGCCCGTATACGTAGTTGGTGTATGCTTCCCTTACCTGGTCAAAGAACTGTGGCGATCCTTGTATTTCCATTGCCTAGTTCAGGACCTGGAAATAGGTGTCACCGCACATTTACGGAGTGAAGAAACTTTTAGCTGAGTTCTTCCTCTCTTTAACCTCCAACCTGCAACTGAGAAACCAGAGGGGGCGGGAGATGGGAGAGGTAGGGTGGGGGAGCAGAGCGTAACGTTAAAATAAATAGCTAATTCTTCCTAATAATACCCAATTTCCTGACTTGATATTCTGCATTAATTATAATTACTTGCTAGGAGATAGGGTATTAATCACTGTGTGTGGCATTTCTTCAGAGTTGCAACACAATGCCTGCTGCTGGGCAGCTATACACTCAGAAAACCCCAGTGAGCATGGAGCAAGGGTCGCTTCGAGTTCCTGGGTAGCCTCCTGATGACCTATGCCAGGCGCGTGAGAGTGCCAAGTTTGGTGGGAAATGAGCTTCTGTCTCTAGAGAGCTTGCAAGCCCCTCTGGGGATCTGATTTGCACACACTCTTAGCAATAGGGACATGTCTGGTTATAAAGCCTTCAGGAACCAAGAGGACAGGTTCTTGCTCTGACTTCGCTACTAACTGGTGGTGTGGCTTTCACAAGCCCTTCTTTGGGCACCGGTTTCCTCTTTTATTAACACAAGGGTGGGGTGTGAGGATTGAGCTAGATTCTGAAAATGTAAACAGTGAAGCCCTCTGTCTGGAATTCTTTTCCTTCCTCATCTGTGCTTGTTCAATGACTACCCATTTCTGAGTGTCAAGCTCAATGCCTAGGCCCTTCTGTTTTCCCCAGTGGACGGGGCCCTCCCCTTATGAGCTAGACCCATTTGTGGTTGGTATGTACTTGCCTTCCTGGGTCACACTGCTGCTGGGGACCTTTGAACTCACTGTTCAGCCCGTGGGAGGCTTTCCCTTCAGACAGCCATGAAACTGGCCGCTTGATTTATGGACACCCGTAAATGTCACTTTTGCAGAGATGACTTCCCTGACCATTTCTCTCTCTCTGTACCATGCTTTATTGCTTTTCATAGCACTTCACCCTGCTTGGCGTTTTTAATATTCACCTGCTTATTGTTTCTCCTCTGCGGTTACACTGGGAAGCAAATACCTCCTGTTGTTCCGTTATACTCCTGTGGCGTGGCACCTGGGGGAAACTCAGTGAAAATGGTTCAGTGAGTGAGTGAATGAACGAACGAATAACTCACTGAATGACTGAACTGTCCTCATCACCCTTTTGCCAGAAAACTCTGAATTGAAGGGAAGCAAGTGGCTTTCCAGCTCTATGGCCTGAGATGATCCTGCGTTATAAACAATTTAAAGGGGAACTGGCTCCCTTTGACTGGACATCTGCTATAGGCTAGAAAGTATTGCAGGGCCTGTACTTACATTGCCTCTGATTTAGCACTCACAAAATAATTTGAGGTAACAGTATATTCCATTTAGAGATGGCAAACCGAAGCTCAGAGAATTTAAGTAATTTGCTCAAGATCATGCAACTGGGAAGCGATGGAAGTCTTGATGGGGGCTGAGGTCAGCTTGGCTCTAGAGATCTTTCCATTTTCTATGCTGCTGCCCACCTGAGGGTAGGGAAGAGTTAGCTGTACTCTGAGCCCCGGGATGGAGCTGGTGACTCTGCCCAGGGAACTGCCCAGCCCCGTTTTCCATCTTGCTCACCCTTCTTCTCTTTATGCTCCTCCTCCTCTCTAATTTTCCTCTTCTCCAAGCCTGGAGTGTCTTCAAACTCTGATTTTTCTAGGATAGGCATTTCAAATTCCCACTGATCGTAGGCCTGTCTTCTCAGGTGTTCATTTTAAACTCTTGGCTTGCCAGTGAGAGATGGCAGGGCCTGGGTAATAACTTGTGGGGACAGCAGATCTCAGCAATGCCGGTGTAGCCCCTCCTTGTGGCCACACACTGTCTGGAGAGACCAGGAAACATGAACACGTGTTCTCGTCAGGCTTATTGTTCCAGCTGGAGCAAAGTGTCAGCACTTGAGTTGTTCTGCTGGGGTGAACTGAGCACAAAACAGAAGGGAGATGGACATTCTCATGGGGGTGGTGGGACGGAAGAACAAAAGGATGGAAAGGGGGCAAGTAGTACCTCCCTTGTCCTTAAATAGTGACCGTTGTACCATTAGCTTTGAGCTTGAGTATTTTTCTAGGACCCTAAAACATTGGTAGTCCAGGTATCCTTCAGAGCCATTCAAGAAAGCTGAGTAAGAGTCTGAGTTAAGTTCTTTCATTCCTTTGGGAGGGCTGATGGGCTTCAAAGGGGATCAGGGAGAAGACAGTAAGGGCCTCAGGTTGGCCTTGGTGACTCAGGGAGGGAAAGAGGTCCTGGGGAGAGGGGACTGTCTCAGGACTCAGGCTGGCAAGCCGAGTCTCATTTTGGTCTCCAGAACACTTTTTAACCCTCTGTGGAAATCCCTGTGACATATTCGTGCAGATTGGGTGGTCCTGTCCACACTCCCAGCACACCCAGGATCTCGGGTTTTGCTCAGATAGAGCAAAATGACCCTGTGGGAGCGGGCGGAGGCCTGTGGCTGCTGTCTGTGCTCGGGGGGTCTCAGGGAGCAGGACTGGAGGCAGGGGTAGGCAGAGAGGGGCTGGCCTGGAAGCCTGCGGAAGGCTCTCTCAGCTCTGTCATTTTCTGGTTCTACAAAAAGAGTCTGGTGAGAAGGGCAAAAACTGCACCCTCTGAGTCTTCATTCATACTTTCCAAAGTGTGATTAGGAACCAGGCCCAGGGCACTCCAGAAATTGAAAGGGGACAATGATGGAGACCAAGATGGGCAGCAGATAGTGCTGAGAGATAGCAGAGCCAGTGGACGGGGAATGGGCTGCTGGGAACTGGAGGGGGAGGCAGGAGGAGGGAGCAGCTGGGAGCTACCTCAGAGGATCTGGGCCCAGGGTAGGGGAAAAAAAAAAAGGAACCAGGTCCAAGACCTGAGGGTGAAACCTGGGGGTGGGAGGGGAAGAAGGAGAGGTGAGGTTGGGAGCTTTCTGGACAGAGAAGGCTGGTTATTTGCCAGACAGGAGGTTGTCTTAGCTGCCCAGCTCTTCCCCCTTTCGCAGCCTGAGGGACAGGAACAGAGATCAGATGACAGGGCTCCAAGACTTCTGTGTGTGTGCGTGCGTGCGTGTGTGTGTGAATGAAATGTGTACAATCAGGGAGTCAGGGCTTCTCCTCAGGGACCCGCTCTGCTCAGCTGGGAACTGGCTCCAGGTGAAAGATGCCATTCTTCTTGTCCTACCACGTGACAAAGAAGAGTAGATGCTGGGGCACAAAGGCGGTGAAAGTTGAAGCCCAAGTGTCCTGTTGTCTTCTCACTTTACCTCCACTCTAGACTTGGGAACAGGCCCTGAGCTACCCTCTTCTGCCCCGCAACCTGGCAGTCTCTGAGGTGACACTAGTCTGCCCTCCACCCCCAACTCATTCTTCCTCTTCACATGTTCTCTGTTTGGCCTCCCTCTTTCCATCCCATTCTTTCCCTTCTAAATCTTTCCTCTCTACTGCTCTCTTTTGCTTCCTTTTTAGATGGTTCCTCTATCATAAAAGGAGTAGATGCTCATTATAGGAAACTTGGAAAAGTACACACATAAAGATACATAAGAGAATAAACTTGGAACCTCATTGCATGGAAATAACACAGTTTCTGGTTTCTTTTTCCGACCTGGTGCTTTATACAGCTAAGCCTGTATATACAGTGTATATATAGTAATATGTCAAGCTTTTTTCTCTATCAGATTCACTTCACTATTTCCATTAAAAACTCTTTAAATAGATTATCAAGAATAATCCATCCTAAGTATTGCCACAATTTATTTGACCGTTCAACTTTTATCAGTTATTACATTTTTATAGTTTTTCATCATCATAAATTGTATAATAATAAAGCCTCTTAGTGCATAACTCTTCGTCTGTGTTTTGGGTACCTACTTCTGCTATTTGTTTCTGCCTGGGAAGTGTTTTCTGCCTAGCTGAGGGTGGACCCCAATCCAGAGACCCACCCACAAGGCTAGCTCTAGACAGCAAGTCTTCACCCGCCCTTTTTGTCTGAGGTATCCAGTGCTCCCCTGAAGCTTGTCCTTCCTTTAGCAAGGAGCCAGGGAGACACTCTCGGTGGGTGGAGGGTGGTCTTCACAGGACCAAATCTTCCTGCTCAGAAAAACTCCCAGCCCAACAATACCAAAAGTCAATGTAGCAAGAAGACCACTCGTCTGGCTTTTGGGTGAGGTGGCTCCTCTTAGCCACATTCTGTTAAATGTGGATTGATTAATACGCTCTCTAACCCATCTGCCTGGGGAACCTGGGTAGGCATAAAACTCTCACGGTCTAGCTGATAATATGGCACTGGCGAGGAAAAGGGCCTACTCTTTACACCCACCTACGCTGTAGTGGGAGGTCCTTTCCAGTCCTTCCAAGTTGCTCTGACAGAGCAGAGCCCCACACTCGCCTCCAAGTAGACCCTTCTTCCAAGGGGCCCATGGTCTAATGGGGAGGAAGATGCACATTTAAGGCTAGGATGAACAGAATGCTGTTAGGTGACTGTAAAAGGTCCAGCAGTCCTTGGTGCAGAGAAACACCCCAGTCCAGGTTTATCAGGGAAATAAAGCCCTGCTGTTTGCTGTTTCTCCCATCCAAGTACTAACCAGGCCCGGCTCTGCTTAGCTTCCGAGATCAGATGAGATCGGTCGCATTCAGGGTGGTATGGCTGTAGACATGTTTGCTGTTTCTGTGTTGTTTGACCAGAGCACATGACGGTGTGTGCTCCTGTTCTCTCGTTCCTTCTCATTTCTTAATCAAGCCTATATTGAGTGATTACTATGTGTCTGGGCCCCAGGCTGGATTATGAGCTGCTTTATGTAAAAAGCATGACATTTTTCTTCTTAAAGAAGCAAATAATCTGAAGGGGGTACTTGCAGGCACATAGAATCCTAAGCACAAGATAGCCATGGGATTGAAAGGACCAGGGTTTCTTTCCATGCAGGGGGGAATTCATCCCATGATATAGCAGCGGGACTCCAGTAGGGCCTTGAAGGAGAGGCAGAGGTTTGAGTTGAAGAGATATGAGGATAGGCATTCCGGGCACTGTGGACAAAGATAAGCAATAGAACATGTGCAGGGTGCTGCGGGAGCGGAGGGGGCCCCCGGCTTTCTGGAGCTTGTGTCCCAAGATGCTGGAGGCTTATCCGAGGAAGCATTTTCCTGTAATACAGGAGTATGCTGGGGAGTCAGCCTCAAAAGGATGAGAGAGGAAGATGACAGAAGGAAATGTGAAAAATGGATTCAAGTCTTAGTGAGGAGACCCTGGCAGCTGGCAGCCAGCTCCTGGCCACCCCACAGGCTGCCTATGAAGCACTTCCTCAGGCTGAGCCCCCTTTGACTTTTGGAGCCAAGTCCCACCTTGAGAGGAGGTTGCTTCATCTTTGATGTGAAGTGAGGTCATGCTCATGAGAGCATTCCATAAACTGTTGAGCACTCAAATAATGTGCTTATTCTGGTCCTCGGCTCTGTACCAGGGGCTTTCTGGGCATCACCCCAAGTCCTCCTGACAACCCAAGGAAGTGGAGCTCTCGGGTGTATGACACAGACTCAAAGGTGAACTCAGGTGGCTTTCTCAAGCCTGCACTGACCATTCTGCTGTATCACCTTTTCAACCACATGTGAAAAAACGGACAGGGGAGAGGCTAGGAGAATTCAGGTCACAGCAGGTGACTGAACGGGGCTCAAACTCAGGCCTTTCCCGTGCTTTTCACACCTGGAGGTTGGGGGTGGTAGTAAGGAGGTGAGAAGAGAACAAAGAACTTTTTTTCTGAGGTGACGATGTTGTCAAGGGCTAAGGCCCTGGGTCTCCATTCTTGAAACATGTACGAGTCAACGTTTGCTCTCATCGGATGAAGGCCATTTGATTCTAGACCTCAAAGACATGACTCTTTTGCTTTCATTTCCTCTTTTTTGTTACTAAATGTATGGTAGACATGTTAATACAATTACATAGGTTTCAGGTGTACAATTCTATGATGCATCGCCCACGCCTTCCGTGGCAATGGCGTTGTATGTCTCTGCCTGTGAGCCAGGCAGGGCGAGCAAGCACCCTGCCTGCCAGGGTGTGTCTTTTCTGAGGTGGTGGGATGCAGAGCATGAAGTCAGCTTGGGTTCAAACCCTGGTTATGTCACCCACCGGATCTGTGATCTTGGGCAAATTGTTTCCCTCCTTGCACATATTTCCTCATCTGTAAAATGGGGATAATAATAGTGCCTGCCTATTGGGTAAGGTGCCGAGATGAACTGAGTGAGTTGTTGCTTCTTTGGAGTCAATGCCGTGTGAGCATTTGCGATGATTTTTCCCTGGTGGCCGAGAACTTGCTTTTCTTGGTAAATGTACCCTTGGGTTATTCCAGCTCTATCGCTTCTGCCCAGGGTAGCGTCCACTCAAATGTGAAGCTGAGACCTCAGCCACCATCAGGGTGACTTCTCTGCCCTTGTGCCTAGAGCTTCTTCCCTTTAGTCTTCTCACCCTGCATCCCTCTGTTCTGAACTAATGTATCTTAGAATATTAAAGTACTCTAATCCTGGAGTTGTAGATCCAAAGGGTTCTCTGAGATCATCCAGTCCAAATGCTTTGTTCTTCAGAGACTAAGATTAGGGACCTGACTTCCCCAAAGGCACTCGGTCAGCCCTGGAGCTTGGCTAGTCCAGGCCTCTGTGTTTCCAGTCTTGTGATGGTGCCCCCATGGACACAGATGCTTGGCATCAGAGGTGTCGTGAGGCCCGGTGGATCTGAAGCCTTGGCATGGAGGGCAGGCCTCCTGAGTAACCACAGAGGTTTAATTAGGTATGTTATAAAGTGTGTGACTGAAGATGCTCCTCGTGCTGGTTTTATAAAACCCATTAGCGTGCTAGAGGGCAAGGCAAAAAGGAAGCAAACAGTCACTTCTTTCTTTGTCTGGGGGAAAAAGAAGCGGTTTAAGTCAGTGGAAGGAGAGACATGGGACCTTGGGGAGGAAGGGAGAGGCAGATTGAGGGCAAGAGCATCCTCCAGCCCTGCTGGGCTGATGGGAAGGAGGAGAGGGAGGCAAAAAGAAGAGAAATGTCAGGTGGGTGGTGGTGGGGGTGTAGGATGGGACAGGGAAGTGGCTCTTTGTCACCATATCTTGGCTAGAGGAAGATGAAGATTAGTGCCAGGACCTTGCAGCAATGGTTAGCACGTACAGGATCGAAGCACTCTGCCCCCACACACACCTGGTCCCACCATCCCTCCACTCAGTCTTGTCATCCTCCCATTTCTAACTCAAGCTGCTCAGGGGAGCACCCTTTTTGTTAAACCTGCTCCAGAGCCTGTGGGAGCTCAGGTCAGGGCTGGAGAGCTCCCTGGAGTTAGCACCCTCCAGAGGCTCTGATTCCACAGGTTGGGGGCGAGCCTGGGGACCTGCATTTTTAACAGGCTTGCTGGGTGTTTGTGCTGTCAGTAGTTGCCATGTACAACATGTGAGAAGCCTGGTTCCGGGCACTGTAGACTGTTTTTTGGGGGAGTGAGAGACAGGAGGCTGCTGCTGGGAAGGAATGATGGGTATTTATTCCTCATCTCATGAATGATGTAACATTTGCTGACACTTATTTACTGTGTTCCACGCCTTGTGCTGGGCAGTTTAGGAGCTACCAAGGAGCAGAGGTGCTCTGCTCCCAAGGAGTGTGGGAGACAGACTGGGACAAAATTCCTAGAATGTGACTCAGAATGGGACAGATGTTGTAAGGGATGGAGAGACAGTGACCCGGCTTACAGCAGGGAGTGTCAGGGAGAGCAGGCTGCAGAGGAGCTTGCCTCTGCCTGGGGGACAGCCTGGGCTACCATGTTGAGGAGTTAGACTTTTTTCTCCAGGAGGCCCAGAGAGGTCAAGTGACTTGCCCAAGGTCACACAGCTAGTTACCAGCAAGAGCAAGCTTGAATCCCACTGAGAAATTACTCAAGCACTAGGATGGGATCACAAGTGGTGTGGTTACAAGGAGTGCCTGCAACACACTCATAAGCGCAGAAAATAAATTATTCTTACCTGGGACATGGGTTTGAGCAATAACTAAACTTCCAGTTGCTTTCTGGATTTCCTCTTCGACTCCATCTTGTACGCACTTATAGATTAATCTCAAAACACTGCTTTTATGATGAACCTCCCACACACTCCCCACATAAACCCAAACACTTTGAATCCCTCGCAAAAACAACATGTTCTGGTTATTGCCTGACACTAAATGTCTAAAACACCACATCTCATTGCTTTGGCACCTTTCTACTCTGTAATCTGTAATTGCCTTTTCAAGTTTTCCAATTAAGTTGGAAGTGTATTGATTTACTTTCTCATTTGTTGCCTTAACAAACATGTATCAAGGCTGTATTGGGTGCCCAGTGGTGTGCTCCAAGAAAAATGTTTCCTTTTGTTCAAGGAGTAGGTCTCATCCAGAGACCATGGCAGATGCAAAGACAGAGAATTACAAAGTAGTGTGATTAAGCAATGCCCAGCTAAGAAGTGCACTGGACAGGAATGGCACAGGAGGCGGGTCGAGGTGGTGCTGGCGGAAGCTTCATGGGGGAGGATATACCGGAGCTGAGCCCACCTTGAGGAAGGAGAGGGGTTTAACCAGGTGGGGGCAGCAGTCTATGGGGTGGGGTGGGGCAGTTTTTGTCATTTTACTGAAATACTTGTAGCCGATGGCCTCAGGGAGGAGGTGAGGGAAGGGATCAAAAAGAGATCTGGCAGAGAAAAGCATATTAAAACCACCTGTCGGAATGGCCGTCGTCAATAAATTCACAAATGACCAGGGTTGGCTGGATGTGGGGAAAAGCGTCTCTCGTGCGCTGTTGGTGGGCGTGCAGACCGGTGCAGCTGCTGCAGAAAACAGTGCTGAGGTTCCTCAGAAACATTAAAAATGGGAACTGCCTTATGACCCAGTAATTCCACTTTGGGGGATTTATTCAAAGAAACCCAAGACATTAATTTCAAAAAAATGTGTGTGCCCCTATGTTCATTGCAGTGTTATTTACAATGGCCAAGCTATGGAAGCAGCCCCAGTGCCCACCAATAAACAAGTGGATACAAGAGCCGTGGCGCATCTGTACAATGGAATATTGCTTGGCCATAAAAAGAATGAAGTCTTATCATGTGGACAGCATGTATGACGTAGCGGGTGTTACACTCAGTGAAATAAGTCAGTCAGAGAAGGACAAATGTCACATGCTTTCATTTATATGTGGAATCTAAAGAGTAAAATAAGTGAACAAACAAAATCGAGACAGACCGATAGACACAGAGAGCGGATTGGTTGTTGCCAGAGGGGAGGGGTGTTGGGGAACTGGGTGAAAACGGTGAAGGCGTTAAGAAGTGCAAGCGGGTAGTTACGGAACTGCCATTGGGATGTCAAGTACAGCTTAGGGGATAC
>PVKM010044626.1:0-12179 GCA_004027735.1 Carollia perspicillata | reverse complement strand
ACATGTCAAAGTAACATATTCGATACCCCTCTCAACCCTGCTTTTCTGCTGCAGTCATGACTTGTTCGTACAGCTCTGAGATATTTGGCGTGTTTGGCTGCCTCTACAAGTGCATCAAGCTACTTAGATGATGAGATCCACACATTTAAGTGGATAGAAGGGGTACCACCTTCACCCCTGCTTTGATTTGGATTTTACCAACAAAGTACCCTCTCGAGGCCTGCAGAACAGACCTGCACGTATTGCATTAGCTCTCTGCAGTCTGTCTGGGAGGCAGAGCGTGCCACTCAACAGACCTTCCTCTGTATTGATGAATGGGGCCCAGGAAATGCTGGGAACAGGTGAGGCCGAAACAAGCTGGGGTCTCACAGTCCTTCCTTCTTGGAGCGCAGCTTCCCAACTAGTGCTCTGTGGGTTGCCACGAACCCAGAACAGCAGCCCCCGCCCACCCCAGGATACCGTAAATGTTGTCCTATCTATTAGCACTATCAGGTGTAAAGAGCTGGGAAGCAATGCAGAGTTCACTACCACTGTCCAAGGACTAAGAACGGCCGACTGTGAGTTAGAATCCTAGCTCCTAACCCTTCAATTCAAATTCCTCGACTGTAAACCATCCCAGTCATGGACTGTTTGTCTCTCCAACTGGAGGATCTAAAAAAATTCTACTCTTTAGACTGTGACAGTGACCAGGAAATGTGTCTCCTAATTAGACATGCAGTATCACTTAGCTTCTCCCTCAAGGTACAGTTTGTGACTCTGACTTATCTGCAACCCAAAGCTGCATGCAGACCGAATGCCCCCCACAAACGGGCAGCGCTGGCCGGAGCCACGGCACTCCGAAAACACGCTTCAATGAAAAGCAACTTTTCCCATCAGGTCTGTCACATTTGAATAGAGAAACAAAATACTTTCCTACTTCTAATAAGTACAGAGAGTCTGCCAAGGTAACGACTTTTTTCTCCCCTTGCACTAATCTCAAACACAATAGTGTCTAAATACGATTTTTATCTTTATTCATTGTTATGAAGAAAAAACTAAATTCTTCGATTTACATTTTGAGTTTGTCCCTCTCAGTCACTAACCCAGAAATAAAGATGAGAGGGCGATACAGAATGAACCGGACCCCTGCACAAAATGCTCTATGACAGATGACGATATATGACGAGAATACAAAAGCCTGACGATGATAGGTTTATGTATCGATTGTGAATAAAATTTATGAAGTGTGACACTGAAAACCGCACTGGAGGGAACTGGGAAGGGAGACCGTCAGGAGGAGTGCACAACACAGAAGGAACTAAGCTGCCTGACAGAGGCTGCAGTGGACGGGACGGGGTGGGACTGGAAGATGGGGTTGACCTATTGGTCCTCTTGCAGCTTCCGCCTCCTTGGCACATTAGGCCTATGCAGTGGCTGGGAGGTGAAGCAAAAAGGCACAGGAATTCAGAAGTCCGGTGTTCCAGAACCAGCTTTGCCCTGGACAAGCTATGTGACCTTGGGCGAGAACCTGAATCCCCTACCAGTGGGTGGGAGGAATCCCTCGATTTCCTTTCTCTGTAAAAGAGGAGGTCGTATTCTTTGAACAGCCCTATGGTGTACGGTGCTGAACCTAATAATGCCAGCGTGAGTCAAGTGAAGGAGCCGTATTTGCCAGGATGACTGGCACTGTAGACGCCTACAGTACAGGCCCATCCCACGCACTGAAATAAGCAGCCACCTTGGTGCTGGGTCTTGCATTCCCAACATCCTTTAGGAGTCCAAATTCTACAGTTTAAACTACAAAAATCACATTTTCCAAGCACTTAAAGATGCTAACAAAAATGGGCTAAAAAAAGCAAAATTTGAGAGGCTTTTTAACTCCCAGGCATAGGAAGGCCAGGAGGAAAGAATGCAGACCTGAGGAATCCTTGGCATATTGCTGGATGATTTACATACTGAAGGGAGGCAGCGGTACCTCCCTCTGTGTTCTCCCTCACCAAACCGCTGCTGAGACAACTTGAAAACCCACCAAATGGTCTTGACCAAGGTACCTACCATCATCTCACAAAATGAGGGCACAGAAAAGCCTCTCTTGGTTTCACGTATCTTCCCGCAGCCCCGCAGAAGCATGTTCACAGGAAGACCTTAATGACAGAGCTTCTTAAGAGGTGGTTCCCAGAGTCATGGCAGGTAGCCATTGAACTAAAGAATAATTGTGGCTCCAATTTAGGTTAGCAACAATGAAGTTCTGAAGTAGGTGTCATTCATCCTGAAGGCTTGTTGAGATTTCATTTGAAAAAACACAGGATCTGTATCACTTTCTAATGCTGCCTAACAAATTACCAGAAACTTAACCAATTTATCATCTCACCATTTCCATGTATCAGGAGACCCAGTAGAGCTTAGCTGGGTCCTCTCTGTCCAGGTTCACTGGTTGTTGGCAGAATTTGGTTCCTTGTACTTGTAGGACTGAAGACCTCGGCCCATACAGGCCACTACAGATTTCTGCCGTGTGACCTTGTCTCTAACATGGCAGTCTGCTCTTTCAGGGCTGCCAGAAGAATCTCTCTGCCTACTTCTGTCTCTAACCTCTAGACCCTCATTTAAGAGTTCACCTGACTGGGTCAGGCCCACTTAGAATAGCTCCTTTTTAATTGAAGTCAAAACTTTAGTTACACCTGTCAACTTTCTTCACCTTTGCCATATAAAGTCACATAGTCATGGGAATAACAGCCCATCGACTTGGCCAGACTGCTGTTGAGAAGCAAGTTACCAGTTCCACCCACACTTGGGGAAGGGGGTTATCCACAGCCATGGTCTTTGAGGGTCATTTTAGAATTGTGCCTACCACAGAATCTCTCTTCATAGCCTTTTATATGGTCTGTTTACTTGTGTTAGCTCCATTATACAGGATTTTCTACTCTTGCTGGACAGAAATCTTCCAGAAACAAGTCTCTCTCCCCCATCAGCATTGTACCCAGATTTTACCATTACTCCTCTTGGGAAAAGGAAATGTTTACCCCCCTACTCTAGCCACTTCTTATTCCTTCTATTGTACTTTCTCAGGGAAAAGAGTAAGAAAGTACAATATAGGGCTCTCCCAATCGACTCAAAATCCCCACAGATTACATGAAATTACCCTAGAGAAGGTTACCTCACCCAGGGAGATTTTCTCTTAAAACCACGCCAAGCTGAAGAAGTTTGGGCCCCAGGGGAAAGAACAGAGGAGGTTCAGCCAACAAAGCATTGCAACCACAGTGCCAACCATCAAATTGATACCTCCTCTCGTTTTAAAGTAAAACCAACCACTTATCTCCTCTCCTCTGTGGCTTTATCAAGCCACCTGCAGTCCAGATCAGCAAGCTTCTTGACCTTGCCCTACACTCTAGCACTGAAGGACTTAATTTCTCAACATTATATTTTCAATGGGAAAGAGGTTTAGGATTAACAGAAGCCACAATGTTTTTTTTAAACCCACTATTTTGTGTCTACACTCACTCCTGGCACTTTTCCACGCGCCTGCCCCTCTACCGCCCCTTCTCCCTAGTACATCCGGGTCTTTTTTTGCATCCCTCCTATGCTGCTAGATGGGGTTCAGCCATGACTTCAACCCATTGCCCAGGCTTTCTGCTATTCCTTCCCTGGGCCTGCCTCTAACACTCTCCTTCGTCCATATTATACTGATTTTCTACAAGGAGAAGCCCTTTGCACTAATGAATAAATGGTGCCAAATCACTCAGTAAGATAGAAATAGAATACTCTTTAGAAAAAGAAAAAGGGAAAAAAGGAGGAGGAGAGAAACACATCACAACTACCTAAAGACAACAGACAAGTCAAGTGCATTTCTGTAATATAAAACTACATTTTCAGACCAAGATGGAAACCGATTTTGGGCAGGGGAAAATCTAGGCCTAACAATTGCAAATAAGGGGAGGCGTGTATTGCACTACAAAGACCCCATTGTAGAAGCAGCAAATGCCACAGGCTCCTCCAGAGTGCTACGACTGTCCCATTGTCCCAGCATTAACATTTCCCTATAATTGCAAAGAAGTAGTTGTCCTTGGGCATCATCCAGTTTTTAAGAATGTGGGTCAGGTGGGCCTGGGATTGCATCCTGGTTCTGTTAGTGTGCGATCTTTATCAGGTCACTCACCTGTTGTAAGCCTCAGTTGCTCCTTTGTAAAATAGAAGCATCACCTCACAGGTGCTGTTATGAGGGTCACACTAGGTAAATCGTCTGTGATAGGATTAGCATGATGTCTGGCATGTAATAAATGCTCACTGGATATTGTTACTGTTGTTATTAAAACTCCCTGGACCAGGGAGCAAGCATCCCAGCATAATGCTACTAGACTGTACCCTCCTACCTCACGTAAATGTTGTGACCAGACTAGCTTCTTTAATTTCATTTTAATTTATAGGAGGGGGTTTGTTTCCAAATTTAAAATTTCTGGAACTTGCATCTTAACATAGTCCCTTGAGGCAGGAGCCATGGAAATACTGCTATGACTGAGGCCTCTGGCCCAAGATTGGGGCCTTGTTAGTGGTTTTATTTGGGAACAAAGCTCTGTAGAAGCACACTGGCAACCCAAGCCCAGAGTGAAACTTGGGTTTGTGTTTTCTTTTTTCTGTATTTGCACAACTGACCAAAAAGGTCAAAAAAAAACAGCAAAGTTACGGGAGAAGACTTCTTGAAACTAGAGTAAGCTAGATCCACTCTCTGAGCTCATTTGAAAACCTGAAATACATTGGCTCAAGGAAAACATAAGCAGACAAGTGGGGCCATTTCTTATAGAAATAAATAACCTTTAAAATCTTTTGAATATGAACAACACTGTTGATTTGGAAACATTTCAAGCATACAGACAGCAAGTGAGATGCTGAGTGTCTTTTCTGTAATAATCCCCTGACTAGAAACGAAGTCCAAGCCCTTCGGAAAAGCCATAGGTATGAAGTCAGACTCCTTTCCATAAACACACGTACTAGCCCTTTTCACAAAGCATCACATTCTGGCAGCGGGTCATGAACTCTGTCTCCCAGCTAAAGTCAAAAGTTCCCAGATGTGAAACAAATTGCAGAGAGCAAAGATAAGGCTCGTACTCACATTCTACACATAGCTTGATTCCTAATAAGTGGAACTTCTAGAGCAGGAGTTCTCCGGGTAAGTGTGCCTAAGAAATAAGCTGAGATGCTTGGCATCGGGACGCACACATTTGATTTTTACTCATTCAACAAAGCCATTGAATGGCTTATAGGTACAGCAGTGTGACTACAAACAAAAAGCTTATTGTTGGGAAATGGACAAAACAATAAATAAAATACCATTGCAATAGTGCAATGCAGCTAAACTGGCATCAGAAAGAAAACTCTCACTTTTTCTTGCAAGATCTTCCGAGAAATCAGGAAGTTAGGCCAAAGCAAGAGGAGAAGCCGCATTTATTGGACAACCATGTTGTGCCAGGCCATTTACGTGCATTTGCCCGTTTAATCCTGAAGCAGGTAATGTGCTCCCACATCACAGGGGAAGAAACTAAGAGTTTAGCAGGCGCGTTCCTCCAGTGAGTCTGAAGACTACGAGGTCCTTCTGCCTCCTAAGCCCGTGTTCAGACCCACTGGTTCCGGCCCCTCAGTGATAATGACTTCATTCAAGACTCGACAGCTTTGAAATGGCACTAGAGTTTGGGTCAGCTGGATTTTTCAGCTCATCAGCACATTGTTATAGGGCGTGGAGAGAGAAACTACTGAATGAAAAGAACACAGAAATGCATGCAAGGAAACGCTTTGGATAGAGACTGAAGTGCAAGGCAGCTCCCCTACCACTGGCCTGCAGGGGTTTGTGCGGATACCCCTGGGGTCGTGGGAGAACTTAGCCACAAGAGGGCAGAGTGTGCACTGAACAACCACAAAAACAATCCCAGTAGCCCTTTGTGAGAAAGAAACCTAATGCTGCATGCTTCATTAGCTGTTCCAGTGCTGATAATATTTGCTGCCCTCTGTTCAGACAGGGAGCAGATAAGAGATTTTTATGCTAGAATATGGCACCTGATTACTACATCTCAGAACAGAATTTGTGGGGAGAGACTGATCAGCTCCACTCATTTCTAAAATCTTAGAATTATAAAGCTCCATGCAGTTTAATTGATGCTAGGACTTGGACAGTAAGGCCTTCTACAAATTTTCTCACCAGCGTGAAGTATTCAGTGATGGGCAAAAGTAGGTTTACAGTTGAAATACAAATAAATAATACAGTAATTATTAAATAATAATACAAGAATAAACTGTTTTGTGTACTCACGACTGTGAACCTACTTTTGCCAACTCTACAGTGAAGTTAAAAAAAAAAAGTAGGTCCATAATTTCAATGTCATATAACAACCATACAATACCTATAGTAATAGCAGTAGCAGAGGGTTGGGAATCAGCTTAGGGCTTGAGTCCTGGCTCTATTAATTACCAACTGTAACCTCAGTCCAGTCGCTTAACCACCATAAAGCCCAGTTTCCTCATCTATAAAACAGAAGCTACCCAATAGGTTTGTTGTGAGGACTGAATCAGTCACTGACAATACATACTTAGCACAGTTAAACAGTCATTACTCTAACTACTAAGTTGGGATAATTATGTTAACAGTTTTAGCTGCACACCAATGCCACAGAGAAAGTAAAGCCTTTCTGGACTTCTGGCCAAGATGAAGGCATAGGTAAATATGCTTTGCTTCCCCACACAGCCAAAAGAAGGACCACAACCAATGTAAAAAAACAACAACTAGAAATTCCAGAAAATCAAACTGTATGGAAGTCTGACAACCGAAGAGTTCAAGAAGAAAACATTCATTCATACTGGTAGGAGAAGCAGAGAGGACCCATAGCAAGGCAGCAGCTGGCAGACTGGACAGTCCCACATTTGCCTGCAGATAAACCAGAAGGAACAACTGGGGAGTGAGACTGACCACACAATTCAGTGTTCCAGCATAGAGAAATAACACCTCAAAACCTGTGGCTGTAAAAACCTGTGGGGCTTGCGGCTGTGAGAGAAAGTCCCAGTCTCACAGGAAAGTCTGTTGGAGGGATCCACGGGGTACCAGAACATACACATACACCCACCTACCCAGCAATCAGCACCAGAAGGGCCCAATTTACTTGTGAGTAGCAGGGGAAGTGACTGAAAACCAGCAGCAAGCAGAGGAAGCAGCATTGTTCCCTCTCTGACCCCTCCCCCACATACAGCGCCACAATGCAGCAACCTGGGTTGTCCCACCCTGGCAAATCCTAAGGCTCCACCCCTTACTACATAACAGGCATGCCAAGACAAAAAATAATTGGCCCAAACGAAGGAATAGATCAAAGCTCCAAAAATAGAACTAAGCAATGAAGAGATAACCAACCTATCACCTGCAGAGTTCAAAACACTGGTAATCAGGATGCTCACAGAATTGACTGAGCTTGGTTGCAAACTGAAGAAAGAAATGAAGGCTACTCAAAGTGGAAGAACGCAAAATATACAGAGAACCAACAGTGAAGGGAAGGAAACCAGGACTCACATCAACAGTTTGGAACAAAAGGAAGAAATAAGTATCCAACTAGAACAGAATGAAGAAACAAGAATTCAAAAAAATAAGGAGAGGCTGAGGAACCTATGGGACAACTTTAAGGGCTCCAACTTCTGAACCATAGGGGTGCCAGAAGGAGAAGAGGAAGAGGAAGAAATTGAAAAGTTATTTGAAAACACAGTGAAGGAAAACTTCCCCCATCTGGCAAAGGAAATAGACTTCTAGGAAGTCCAGGAAGCCCAGAGAGTCCCAAAGAAATTGGACCCAAGGAAGCACACACCAAGGCACAACAACATTAAGTTACCCAAGATTAAAGATAAGGAGAGAATCTTAAAAGCAGCAAGAAGAAAGGAGAGAGTTAACTACAAAGGAGTTCCCATGAGGCTATCAGCTCAAAAGGAACCTTACAGGCAAGAAAGGGCTGGAAAGAAGTATTCCAAGTCATGGAAAGCAAGGGCCTACATCCAAGATTGCTCTATCCAGCAAAGGTATCATTTAGAATGGAAAGGCAGATAAAGTGCTTCCCAGATAAGGTCAAGTTAAAGGAGTTCATCATCACCGAGCCCTTATTATATGAAATGTTAAAGGGACTTATCTAAGAAAAAGAAGATCAAAACTGTGAATAGTAGAATGACAACAAACTCACAACTATCAACCACTATACCTAAAAAACAAAAACTAAGCAAACAACTAGAACAGAAACAGAACGACAGAATTGGAGATCATATGAAGGGTTATCAGCAGGGAGGGGGAGAGGGAGAATGGGGAAAAAGATACAAGGAATAAGAAGCATAAATGGTAGGTACAAAATAGACAGGGGGAGGTTAAGAATAGTATGGGAAATGGAGAAGCCAAAGAACTTATATGTATGTCCCATGGACGTGAAGTAATGGAGGCTGATGCTGGTATGAGGCAGGGTGCAGGGTGGAGGGGGATAAAGTGGAGAAAAAAATGGGACAACTGTAATAGCATAATCAATAAAATACACTTAAAATAGTAAAGCCTTTTGACTAGATGCCTTGCCTTACTACCGTCACAAATCCCCACATTGTACCCATCATGCTCTCCTTCCCATTGCAAAGGAAGAGGCTTCCCTCCTCCCGTAGAAGGCCAGGCCTTAGTCTGAATTGTGAATCTTGGTCTTCCCCTTCTTCTCCGGTCCCTTTTTTCCCTACACTGAAACATGTTCCAGTCCCTTCTCATTAAAAACAAATATTAGTAAACAAAGCCAAAATCTCCCCCAACACCCCTGGAATGTGTCCTTGGAAGTCCTCAATTTCTCCCCCTCTGCAGCAAAATCTCTCACAGAGCTTTCTGCACACCAAGTCCTGTTGCACCCTCACCGGCTTCCTTCTTGCCCATTCCAGTGGGACTGCACCCAGGGTGCTCCCACCAGTGGCGCTGAGGGCATGGCGGCACAACCCCCACGAACACTCCACGTTCCTTCTCACCGGGCTGCTCAGCAGCTCGTGCCCCAGGTAATCTCTGGAAACACTGCCGTCCCTCGGGCTCAGTAACACCAAACTTCATCAGCGCTCGTGGCTGACTGTGCTTTCCCTGCATAGCCTGTAGATGCCAGAACCTTCTAGTCTCTGTCTAAGTCCTTCTTTTCCTGATTCTACTCCTTCTTCAGTGCTCCATCCACTCCCAAGGATCCAGTGGCCATCTCCACACCCACAGTGTTGCAGAGTTTTAGGCCCACGCACATTTCCACTTGGATGTCTCATAGGCACCTCAAGCTCAATGTACCCCAGACTGAATTACTGCTCCTCCCACTGCCTGCCACCCATGCAAACGAACCTGCTTCTTCAACAGTCTCTGTTATGGAATTTTTGCCCTCATGCAGCAGGTATTTAAGTCAGAAATTAGCAAGCACTCTCTCACTTTCCTCTCCCTTAACCCTCACATTCAGTCAATTGTGATTCCTGTTCATTCTACCTACTAGACTTTTTAAAAAAATCCCTTCCCCTTATTTATCCACTGGTGTCATCGATCTAAGCTACCATCACCTCTTGTCAGCCCTTCTCCATTCTTGTATTTACACTACAGCTAGGGGGAGGGGGAGTTTTAAATGCCAGTTTTACCATTTGAAACCCTCTATTGATTAGGGTTCTTTGGGTTAGTCAGAAAGGGAAATTATAAACTCCCCTTTTTCATCTGGCCATCTCCCACCTCTTCCGCCTTGCCTCACACCACTCTTACCTTTCCTTCCCTCTTCAGCTTCGAAAAGTCCTCTTTCCTCTCATATCAAACAAACAAACAAAAAAATGCAATTGGTTAACTTACTGTGAATCTATTGTGTTTCAGGCACCATGGGAACTTCACAGCTGCATCCCTCACCGTCCCTGCCCTCCAGGGTTTTCCAGGCGTGGGGAAAGAGGAGACCAGCTAGTATTTATACACATCAGTGTAAAGTAAAATGCCTTGCATAGCATTAAAAATGTACCCACGGGGAAATTCAGAAAGGAACTGAGTGGAGATACAACGTACAGGGAAGGCTTTAGATATGCGATCTGTGTGGGCCGCCGTGTAGGGTGGGGGGACAGGCTGTTCTCAGGTATTCATGGGAAGACCAGAGGTCTAGAGGATGCGTGAAAGAAAGGGATGTAATAGTTATGTCAGGTTGATCAGGGGGAAATGTATCGAGGAAGAAGTGTGTGTTCAAATGCTGCAGACACCCAGAACACAGAGGCACTTAAATTTGACAGCCAAAGGCCACTGTGAACGTTTGAGAAAGTAGTTTCTGTAGTGAGGTGTTCATAGAAACCGGAACACAAAGGGAAAAGCCACTGGTGTGAAAGTCAAGGCTGGCTATAGTATTCTATGCAAGAAGGTTGGTAATAATAGAAGAAAGGAGCTTAAGCATTTGGTATAATTTATCACAGCTAGGATGAGGCAGGCAAAGTCCCGACTGGGGTTACATGAAACTAGCATTTGTTGCCTTAGACCACAGGGAGTTGGTGGGAACCCCAGAAAAAGGGTCCATAAAAAAAGGGGTGTTGACATCTTAGGCTCACCTGGGGAGCCCCTGCCCAGCCCTGGGAGCAGCCCGGCGACCAACAGGAGGCAGGGACAGTGAGCCCCACTCTCAGCACCAGCTATAAAAAGTGCAGAACAGAAGCTGGCTGTAAAATTTAAGCAGATCAGACACTATAAAATACTTTGTAATGCGCCACTGAGGCGACCAAATAAGAGGCCTGAATAAATTTATATTCCAATTGCTAAACATTACAGTCAATTTAAAAACCCACAAAAGTTTTGCTGAACAACTATATAAATTAGAATGGATCTGTCGCACTGCACAGGACCTAATAGACTGAGACATAAAAAAATTGCACCAACTCCCTCTCACCTGTTAAATCATCCTGAAACAGATACACCAGTGCAGCTCTTCATTTTCTTTCCTTTCAAAAACCAGAGGCAGTCTATAGCTAAACTCTGCTGAAGGCGCCTGGTCCCCTCCGATCTCAGAAAAAACAGAGCTAATTCTCAGGTTAATGGGACTTGTATTTATTATTTACTTGCATTTTCCCCTCTCAAGACAGGAAAGACTAAAAGCTGTCAGGGTCAGGAATTTATCACACAGGAACCAGTCTTCCCCCCTCAGAAGTTCCCTACCTGACTTTTCGGGCATTTTCTCCTCCGTTGAACAAAAGTGGTCTTAGCAGCTGGTGGCTATCTTATAGAAGCTGAAATCAACATGTACACATGCATACTTACATACTGATGTACGCACACACGCACACACACACAACACAAACTGAAGAATAAGAAACTAGGCCGAGAGCCAAAGAAAGAAAATTCGGTGTCTGTTCCTGTCACATACGTGATGAGATCATTTGGGTAGGCTCCCTTTCCCACTGTTGCTCTGTTTCCACTCCAAGTCATCTCATTGTTACAATTACAAAATATACACTGAGGTGGTAGAGAGGGGAGGAAGAGTGATCTTTTTTCCCTCGGGTGTGTATTCATATTTATGAACCAAGAGTTCAGGAGCAGAGCAAAGTCTAGTGCTTATGTAACTCTCACAATAATACTGTGCAATAGATATGATTATTTTTATCCCCATCTTTCAGGCATAAAATCTGAGATCTACAGAGCTTAAGTAATTTGTTCAACATCACACAGCCAGTGAGTGGCAGTTCTGGGGTCTGAACTCCGAGCGTACCATAGAGAAGACAGCTACAGTGCGGGCAACTGAGGAGGAGAGGCTAATTCCCTCTTCCTCTAAAGATGGCCCTAAAGTGGGGAGAGGCCAAAGGTGGGTTCCTCATCTGTTTCTCCCACTAAAGTTTAGAAATTCTAAAGAGAAACTTCATTTTCCCACGCCTGTAGCCTACTCAAGATTCTGTGTCCAGGTAGAGCCTGATTATTATATGGGTAGAGCATTAAGTCTTAAAGAACATCCAAAGATTGAGAAGTGAGAGAGAGAAATGAATCAAGTTCACCTTCTATAAGCCCGACCACAGAACCAGCTCATTCGACATCTGCTCTTGGGCCACAAGCCTACGTCTGGGCCACGAGGTGGAGAGGGAGGGGCGTCTTCTCGCACAGCAGGAGCGTGTGAGCGGTGGGCAGGCCCTGGGTTGCCCTCAGAAGGGTGGGGAGGAGTGGCGTGGCGGGCTGAAATGGACAGGGTGACCTGTCTAAC
>PVKM010044625.1:0-12173 GCA_004027735.1 Carollia perspicillata | reverse complement strand
AAAAAAAAAAAAAAAAAAAAAACCAGACAGGAAGCTAAGAGCCAGCAGAGATGAATCCATTATCACTTAGCGTCTTCTGAACATTTATAGATCCTTTCTCCATCCTCAAAGGATAGCCATGTCCTTTGATGAAGGATCACATACCTACTGGAGAATCTGGACTCACGACAGGTTAGTGCACACCCAGTCTGGAGTCTTCACAACTACAGAGCAGACTCTCTCTCTGGATAGGACAGGAGAGAGCCAGAGAGACTGCCAATGGGTCTGGGGCCCTCTTGGGACCTTTGTGCATTTTCTCCTCTTGCCTGGAGCGTCCAGCCCCCTCCTAGTTCACTTGGGCCCATCTTTCAAGACTCAGTTCAATGACCACACACACTCTATTCAGGTAGAACTGTCCTCTTCTTCCTTCGGACATCACGGGAAAAATAGATATTATTTTATTATGTATCATAATGTACTAGCAATAAACCATCGATCAGGTATTCATCAATATCCCCAGGATGTGGTGGCCATCCTGTATGTATGCACTCAGTTGGTAAGGTCTGTGAGCCATTGGTGTGGCCACATTGAAGCGTCTGGCTTCTCACACGCTGGACACGCATGCAGCTGTCCATGGTCCTGATGTCAGGGCCTTGTGTCTTTCTGAACCTTGGGATACAGGTGCTCACCCTTTCTCTTCCACGTATAAACCAAAAAGCTCAATAAGGGCTCAGTAGGGGTCAGGGAGAAGAAGGCATGTTCCTTAGTGAAAGGGGCAAGTGATTAGTTCTACCTAATCTGTGTGGCTGCAAGGCCTGTCCACAGGCTCCGTGGTGGCAGTCAGTAACTGAGACAGCAGTGTAGGTGGTCCCCGAGACCGCTGCACCTTTCCTAGTTTGTGTGCTGGCCAGTCAGGTAAGGCTTTTCTTTGAAATGCAGGCATCTCAGGTAGACAACACTGAGGGGTAGGTACGGCTTGGACTAGCAGTGTGCTAAGGTTAAAGTCTCTTGCATTCTGTGAGGCTGTGAATTGTCTATTTTGGCTAGTATTGATCTCATGATGAAAACTGATTACTATACCCACCAAAACATTTAAGATATGTTACAAAAAGTACAATTTTATAGAAAACTTACTATATCCCAGGCACCATGACAGTTGGTTTTGCTTTTCATATCTTCTCCCTTCTCCAAATAACCCAGTTAGAAGAACTATGTTTATCCCATTTTTTGAAAGAACAGAGAATGGTCAAACCAACTGCCCAAGGTCACAAAGCCAGTTAAAAACTGAGTTAACTCCAGATTGTTGACTCTACAGACTGTCTGTGACTTTTTACTAGTCTTCACTACCTAATTTTTAACCAATTGCCTAGCAACAGAAAAAATAGTTTCCATGGCAACAGCAGTAAAATCAGTGTTGGTATTTGGATAATCTAATTTTTAAAAGCCCACATAAACTCTCAGCTATATTCCACATCTGGGAATGTATATGAAAAACAATTCTAACAATGGAAAATGTTTATGCATAAAGAAATATACTGAAGCATTATTCATAATCTCAAAAATGTAGCATTAAGAAATGTCCAACAACAAGAGAACAATTAAATGCAGTGTGGTGCTATTGCTCAGTTTAATATACATGGTACATGGTCTGTTGTCATATGGTACCACTGGTTGTCTACCCACCTCTGTTTCTAGGAACTTCCCAAATTTTCTGGGAACTGACCAGCCCTGGCCGGAAGTCGTTACATGATCAAGGTGATTGATTCATGGTGGGTACCACCTGGCCTAAGCTGGACCAATCAGTTCCTTCCCTGGAATTTTTCAGAATGGGTTTGAGAGAGCTCAGTTTTTCTTTGGGAACATGAACTGTATTGTAAAATCTGGCATATTGATTGATGGCCCAGTCTGTGTGAACCAAGAGAGAGAGAGGGAGAGCAAGACAGAGAGAGAGAGAGAGAGAGAGAGAGAGAGAGAGAGAGAGGAAGAGGGAGAGAGAGAGGAAGGAGAAGGAAGAGGTGGAGGAGGAGCAGGAGGAAGAGGGGCAGAGGGAGGCTTGAGAGCAGTAAAGGCGCAGCTGGAGGTCTGCCTGCATCCCATATGGCACTCCAGATCCTGGTTCTGGCTCTTCTAAGAGCTCACCTGCACTCGAACCCTGCAAGATACCCTCTCATTCTTCCAATAAACTCTTCCTATTGCCCAAGTCCGTTAGAATTGGCTTTGTGTTATGTGCAACCAAGAGAGTCCTAATCTGAACAGCACGGGATTAATAATTAGTGTTCTGAGGAAGAAATGGGGGGGGGGGGCTGCAGAGGTGAACAAGGTGTAGTTTCAAGGTGGAAAAGGTCTGGACCAACAAGAAGCCGGCTAGAGCTGGAACTAGACATAACCACTGGAGGAGGAGTGCCCTGGTCCCGGAGACCCAGGGCTCTTGAAAGCTGGAAAGCTGGGCCACTTCGGATGGCACATCATTGTCCGTTTAGCACCAGCTGGGTAAGGGCAGCCCAACCCAATTAGGTTCTGGCAAGACCATTTCTTCCATTTCCTGTCCCATCCCCACAGGTGGTAACTGCTTCCTGCAGTTACTACTCTCTGGATTCCCTTAGCTCCCGCCTTTCTCCCTTAGCCCTCCAACACACGCGTTACAAATTTCCCAGATTAAATGGCCTCTGTTTGAAATCCCTCGCCTACCTCTGTGTTCCTGACTATATCACTTATTTAACTTTTTGAATCTCAATTTCTTCGTCTATAAAAATCGAGTAATAATCCTTAACATGTGAAGATGTGAGGAGCATCTGGTGACATAATGACAGTAAGATAGCTGATACAGAGTGAGGGCTAATAAATGCTCGTCACTCCCTTCACCCTGGGACTGAAACAGTCAACTTACATAAGAAGGAGGATTTCTCCTCCTGGTGATCTGCTGAGAAAACTGGTCTCTGGCAGTTATGCCCGAAGTGACTAGAAGCCACGCCCTGCAGCCCCCTCACCTTCCTGCCACAGCCAGCTGGAGGCATGGCCAGCTTGGATGCACTTGCAGGTAGAGGCAAAAGTGTTCAGAACAGTGTTTTCAAAACCTTTCTTCCTCTTAGCATCCTCTATCTTAGTTACTCCAGCAGATTCTAATTTAGTCTCAAAAATATCCTTCTATGGCCCCAGGCAAGTGCTATGTCATGCCAGAATTAGGATCCGGAAGCCTACCCTCTCCTCTCGCCTTCTCAGTGTCAATGACGGATCCCTGGGGGTCACCTGAGTGAGGAAAGAGGAGAAGCCACCTCCACCTGACAGGTGAATGAATGACTGGCTGAATCACTGAGTGAATACCTCTGGGTAGGGCTCTGTGCTTGGGACTGCAGAAGCATCATCTTACACTCACTCCTCACAAGGTGGGAGGGGTTATAACCATATTTCAGGTGAGGAATTTGACACTTGGAGAAGGGAGGGGCTCATGTTCTATAAGCCAGGCAGCAGAGCTGGGGTTTGAAGCCCTACCTGGCTGGCTACAGGGCTGCCAAATGGATGGTGAGATCTGCCCTCTAGGTCTTCCCTGGGGACCCCTGACTCAGCTGCCCATGACCAAAAAGAGGTCAGCAGATGGCTATGGAATCTGAATATGTGACATTCAGATCACATTTCCCAGACAACAGGAGCTCCCAGCTGGTTCAGAGCTGGACAGAGGGATCGGGGCTAAAACAAGAGCATTCCATGCATGTATGGCAAACAAAGGATGCCGTGTCCAGCCCAAGCCTGCAGAGCTGGGTGAAACTCTATGCCGGCATAAGAAAACTGCATCCCCCCTGCATCCTCACCGGCAAGACCTTGGCTTCTGGCTGGATTGCCAAGAAAGAGCAGCCCCAGTCTAGACTGGAAGGAAGGAAGAGGGAGGAAGTGTTTGGGAGGATCTAGATGTCTGCATGATAAATTCCATTTGGGATTCTAATTTGGTCTCAAAAATATCCTTCTATGGCCCCAGGCAGGTGCTATATGTCATGACAGACCTAGGCTGGGGGAAGCCCAACTTCCCCTCCCGCCTCCTCAGAATCAATGACAGATCTCTGGGGGTCACCTGCATGAGGAAAGAGGAGAAGCCACCTCCATCTGACAGGTGAATGAGCGACTGGCTGAATCACTGAGTGAACACCTCTGGGTCCATTTGGGAGCTCTGGCCACTTCGGTCGGTGCTTCTCAGGGAAACTGGCCCACAGCAAACCAAGCCTGGGGGATCCTGCCGTGTTGAAATCGGCTGACGGGTCCAGTCCAGTCCTTCCATCTTCCACTGCTGCGGACTCCGTCATGCTCCTTGATGTCTCTCAAAGAACTCCACTTCCCACTCTGAAAATGGGCTTATTTTTATCCCACATTTGAAGTAAAGGTTTGATAACACCTCAAGTCTGGGTAAGGTTAGATTAACTGGATAATATTACTGGAATGGGGTCGATGAGAAGAGTGCTATTTTTAAATCACTGTAGAGAATTTAAGGGAATTTAAATATTCTAGAATATATAAAGGGAACAGTAAAAATTACACCCCTACCAAAAAAAAAGTCAAATTCAAAAAAACGAGTAAGAAGAGAGAGAAGCTAGTTGAAGCAAATGTTTGAAATGAGTTAGAAAGTGCATGTGAACTGTGAATTCAGATCTGGATTCTGAGATAGTCACGTTTGAAAAGAGAAACAATTTTCACTGGCTGATAAAAGACATTGTACAGGTTCAGCTGGTGTTTAAATCTAGAAGGACAGATGGGCTGATGATATTTTACTGAATTGCAACTTTGGTAACACTAATATACACCTCTGCCTGGGCCAGAGGAAGTGTTGTGTTCCCTAACACGTTTCAATTCACCGTAATTCTTTTTATACTTAATGAGACACAGCAGGACCGTCCTAAAGAAACTGTGGAGTAGTGGAGGCCCAGAGGAGGCAACGTAACCTGACTACTATTTCCACCATAGCTTTTAACTGAGGAAGGAGCCACTAGTGATTTTTCAAACGAGCAAATATGACCCTACAGTCAAATCCAGGGCCAGTGCCAACCTGACTTGGCTGGAGGGGCCTCTTATTTACTGAGCACACTACGTCCATCATCACTTTTAAATGCTCTCAACAAGACTGTGGAGCCATTTCTGGCTCTGACTCAGTGGGCCCCCAGTAGGAGCTACCTGCCTTGGGCACTGGCTTTCCTCATAGATTGGGGGATCATGTCTAAGTTGGGGGAACTTTGGGGGTCAAGGAGTCCCTTTCTCTTTAAAGAACAGATGGGAACATTCGGGCCTGGGGAGGGACTAAGACAAGACTATAACAAAGCCTCCCAATTAGGTCAACAAGAAAGCCACGCACACGTGAAACCTGACCTAACAGTAACAGCTATTGTCAGTGTCCAGTGGGACCGCAGCTTCCAGGGCGCTTCCATCCTGCTATGCTGTTCCATCTGCCCTGCAGCCCCATGGGGTTGGGGGCAGATAACTAGACCTCGTGTTTGCAGGCAACGGCATACTGTGCAAAGAAACATTGACATGTGTCCTGTACTTCCTGGGTAGCCCCGGGCAAGGGTTATTAAACCCGTTCCACAAGTGATGAAATTGGGGTTCAGAAAAGAAGTGAATTGCCTAAGGTCACAGGAAGTGGTAAGGCTAGGACTTAAATCAAGGTCACCCTTCTTCACATTTAGGTCTTGTTCAACCTTACCCTGCTCTCCACATGCATATTGGGGTGAACTACAGGCAGTGCCCTTAAATACCAGCACACCATTGACAGAATGCAGAGTGATTAAGATCCTGGGGTCTGAGTTCGAATTGCCTGAGTTCACACCCTGGTTCTGCCACTTTCAGGGCTGCACCACTCATTACTTACCCTTACTGTGCCTCAGTTTTCTCATCTGTAAATTGGAGATAATAATAGTACCTTCTTTATTGCTTTATTGTGGGAATTAAACATCCAAGTCTGAAAGCATTCAGAGCAATGTTCTGCTCAGCCCTCAGTAAATACTAATAGTATTTTTATTATAAAAGTAATAATAAAGTAGTAATAATAAAACATTTAAAAGCTGACCTGTGTCTTTCTTTTCTTTTTTTATCCTCATCTAAGGATGTTTTAAAAATTGCTTTTAGATAGAGAGAGAGAGAGGGAGGAAGACAGAGAGGAAGGAAGGGAGAGAAACATTGATGGGAGAGAGAAGCATCGATTGGTCCCCTCCCATATGCTCTCAGACGCACCCACACCTGGACCAGAAATCAGACCTGCAAGCTAGGTATGTGCCCTAACTGGGAATCGAACCCACAACACTTTGGTAACAGGACTACATGCCAACTAACTGAGCCACACAGGCCAGGGATGACTCATATCTTTCTTGACATTTCAGCTCCAGATTGGCATTTTGTTTTGTAGAAAAATGGAAAATATAGAAACAAAAAAGTAAATAAAACCTACTATAATCCTAACACATAGCAATAACCACAATGTTTTGATACTTTTCCAGCCATCTTTTTCTAAACACATATAGAACTGTATGCAATGACAGTTTCTATTCTGCCTTTTAAATTCAGCATTATGACACGGGTATTTCTCTATGCGATTAACTTTTTTAGAATAGAACCTTTAGCGATTACAGAATCATACCATTCTGTAGGTATACCGTGATCGATGTGCCCATCACATAGTGGTTGTGTGCGGCTGGATGCTTATTCATTCTCGGTTGAAGAGGCTGCATGTGCGCTGCTGCTGCCTGCTTCACCCTACACAGTGCTTTACACACAGTAGGTGCTTCACTGATATTTGGGTGAATGAAAGTTTATGTTTTCATAGGAACTTCCAGAGAGTTTCTACCAATGGATTTTTTTACATTTATTGTATGAATGTCTTTCTCATTCCAATCTCACCATCGGGTTTAAAGTTTTTAACCAAAAAGGAACCCTCATTCATTGCTGGTGGGACTGTAAACTGGTACAGCCACTGTGGAAAACAGTGTGGAGGCTCCTCAAAAAATTAATAGTGCCCTATGACCCAATAATCCCTCTTCTGGGCATCTACTTGAAAAATTCAAAAACTTGTATTTGCAAAGGTACATGGCCCCCTATGCTCACTGTAGCATCATTCATGGTGGCCAAGACATGGAGACAACCAAAGTGTCCTTTGATAGATGACTAGATAAAAAAAGACGTGGTACATGTATACAATGAAATACTACTCAGCTGTAAGAAAAGATGAAATGTTGCCATTTGCAACCACATAGATGGACCTTGAGACCAGAATATTAAGTGAAATAAGTCAGAAAAAGCTAAGGACCATATGATTTCACTCATATGTAGGATATAGAACTGAAACCCACAGATACAGACAACAGTGTGGTGGTTACAGAGGGAAGGGGGCAGGGGGTAGTAAAGGTTCCCCGAATGTGTGGTGACAGAAAGTGGTCTGAGTTTGGGTGGTGGGCACACAATGCAATATACAGACTGTGTGTCACAGAAATGTACACTTGAAACCTATATGATCTTAATAACCAAGGTCACCTCAACAAATTGAATTAAAAATAAAATAGCAATAAAGTCTTTGCCAATTTGCTAAATAAAATATGGCATCCCATTGGTTTAATTTTTATTTATTTCATTGACATTAACAAATGAAGGTTTATTCATATATTAATTAGCTGTTTTGTAGTTTGCCCTCTTTTCCCTTTCTTCCTTTTTTCTTTTCATCTCTCTTCTCTGGAAAGGAACCTTTTTGAAGAAATAGGCACTAGCCCAGCAGTCTTGATACATTTCCAGTGGGCACTTTCACATTTCTAGGTAATCTTTGAAGTTCATCACAATGAAGTGTGTGCTTGCTAATTATGTGAAGGTAACTGTGTTACTGAGCTCACAAAGTCACTAATTCTGAGAGAGCTCCGACAGCTCTCAGGTATTCATGGATTTCTCGCTCAAGTTTAGGGAGTTGGTAGTTGACACACAGCTTTCCTGACATTTCAGCTGCATATTGCCATTTTGTTTCCCTGTAATTCCATGCACACCTTATTAAAGTTCAATTATGATATTGGAGGAACCTTAATCTAAGGCATTAGCATCCAGTTAATTACTGAGAGGTGACGACAATGGAAGAAAAATGGGTTTTATTTCCTGTTGCGACAACACATTCCCTCCCACACACCTGCTCAGTACAGGTGCATATTTCTTTGGCACAGATGTCCTGCCTGCTGCTCAAGGGAATTACAAAGATAATCATAGAACGTTCCAGAACTGGAGAGGTCAGGAGATTTGATCCTTTGCCTCCAGGTGAATGTCCAAATCCTCCTGGAAAGATGCTCATTTTCTCCTTGGAACATCTTTGGAAAGCAAAGCCTCACATTTACCTATAATCAATCATTCCTTGGTTTTATCACTGGTGAGCAAGAAGTTCTTTCTTTAATCAGAATGAAGTCATTCCTGTTTTAATTTCTACCACTTACTCATATGTGACCTTGGAAAGCCCTCTTCTTGTGGCTTTCTCGTTTCTAGAATGATTGTCCTGGAGTAATGACTCTGCCAAGTCATAACTCTAAAGTCCAAGATGTAAGTTAAGTGCTTCACGCACGAGGGGGGCTTAATAAATGTTGCTTCCCCTCCGCAGTGCCTTGTGTTTCCCCAGCAGGGGTAGAAGGGAACCGGCACTGATAAATGGGCCAACCATTGGATGTCATCTCATCTGGGAAATTTTTCTATGTCACTCTCTTTAATACTCACAACAATCCTGGGGAGTAGATGTTATTTTTGTCTTTATTTTATAGACGAGGGAGCTGATGTTCAGAGAGTATAGTTCTTGTTCAAGGTCACATAGATTTGGTGGTGCACCTGCTCTGCCTGCGGCCCAGTGGAGAACTACTAGGTCATTCTATGCGTGGAGGAGTGGGTTTAGGGAGAGGGGTAGCAGGATGCAGGGCATGCCTACACTCCCACTGAAGAGTCAAAATGCCTTCACCCAATGCCTAACACTGCAGAGTCATGCAGGCCAAGTGCTCTGGCGTTTCACAGGTGGCGTTTCACTGGAGAAGTCTTCAAGAAGGAGGTAGGTCTGAGCTTGATCTCAAAGGATGAGAGGATTCAGACAAACCATAAATCAAAGCAAGAAGAAGGAAGAAATAATGACCCAGGCAGACAGGTGGGTGTGAGTGTGGAGGACAGAGAGAGGAGACCTTGAACAAGAAGTCTGCAACGAGTGGTGGGAGAGAGAGTGTTGATAGGGAGGCTGGCCTATAGATCACGAAGGGCTCCTTATGTCAAGTTAAGAGAATTGGATTTATTCTTAAGATTTGGATTCCCAAAATGAGCCTCAAGCTCTGACCCTGAGGAAAGCCCCAGAGGAAAGAATGAAACAGTATCCTCTGCATATCACTCTTTCCTTGAGGGAGGGGCATAGATTGTCTCTCCTTACTGCAGGGGCACAGTGCATTTGAGAAGGGGTAACCGTGATCACAGCTAAGTAGGAAGACTCTAGGGAACTGAGTTACTATTTTTTTTTAGTGCTTACAATGATTCCACACTCATGAACACGTTCTAATCTTTGGTAAGGTGCTGGAGGGATTTCTTGGGTGTAGTAACAGTAGGTTTCAATGATCCATTTTGATGACAGCTTGCGGAGTGTATACTTTCACAATGTATGTGATGTATGTTTTCCAGGTAACGTGGTTGGCTTCACGTCCATGGTGGACATGGATGCTCTGCCCCATATTTCTTCAAGAAAACGCCTTGCCTACTGCGGGGGGTGGTGTCAGCTGTGACCTCCAGCATCACCCCCTGTAGGGGAGCTGCACCTAAGGTCTTGCCCCTCCTGAGGCAGCCCATATCCAGTGACTCATCCCTGAGGGCCACAAGGCCCAGCTCAGGATTGCTTTGAGGGGACCTTTAGCTCTCAGTGCCTGTGAGTTCAACCAAGGCTTTTGCTGGGTCTACCTCATAATTTTGGTCTCCCTTCTGCTCTGTAGCACTTTTGCCCCTCTGGTCCCAAGGGTGCCCCCTAATGTACACTAAACCTCAGGGTCTGCTTTCCAGGGACCTAGGGTGACTCAGCATTCCAGTTCACCCAAGACATGGGACTTTCATTGCTAAAACCAAGACAGTCCTGGGCACACTAGGACCCTACAGAAAACCCAGCCTCAGGCAATCAACCTCGAGGTGATCAGTAATTATTCTTCATTCTTTAAGAAGTTGGTAGAGGGGCTTGCACCATTTCCCCTTAGCTCTTCCTAACGACCTCATGCCAATCTTGGGGAGGCAGGTATCTCTATGGGGAAATTAGGGCTCAGAGAAGTGAAGGAACTTTCCCCGGGCTACACAGCTAGTGGGTAGCCATGTGGGATTCAAACCTGGGCCTGCTGAGCCCAACGCCTGTGCTGTGTTATGTCCCAGCGATTTTTGGTTTTAAGATGCACACTTTGTCTGTGTGTTCCAAACACAGCTGCAGGTAACTATGGATGCGTAGTTACCATATGGATACAGAGAGAAGTGCTCACAGAATCCCACCATGCTCAGCACTTTTTGAAAAATAAAATCACATTCTACTCAATGCCTACCCTCCTCCCTGTGCAGATCCAGCTCTAAGCCTCTGAACTCTCTGTTAATTACTGTCATATTGATTAAAAAATAAATCCCCTTTAATTTCATAACAGGTGGTTTGTGAGGCTGGAAGAAAAGTTGAAACTTGTGTGTAATTATTGTGTGGCTTATTTGCATTTCTAATTGCTTTGCAGGCTACTGAGGGCCAAGCGTTTTGTCTCCCGGCTGTCTTTCACCTGCACCAGCTGTGCTGAGCTGCGGGGGGTGGCGGCAGCAACTGCCTATGAGGGTGACAGCTCCAGCGGGAGTCCTAGGACCTCTGACCAACAGGGAATACAACGGGGCTGGTGACCACTCGTCAGGGACCCCAGCGCCCCACCTCGAGTTCAGTGTTTGTTAGGTGCCCAATAAATACTGGCTGACTGTGAGTGGTTCCTAAACTAACCCTCACCTTGCTTATCTGACCCAAGCACCAGGTGGGCATACCCAGGCCTGGCAGCTCTGGTCCCCGATGCAAGGACTCTTTGGTTTGCCCCCACAGATGTGTCTCAGCAGTCGCCTGTAGATACAACTTCTGTGTACTGTATCCATTTCCCCCTCTGACTTCTGAATCACTTTGGATACATGCTACTATGGACATGCATTATATACATGCCAGGGACTTCCTAATGCTTAAGACTTTATTTCTTTGACCATATCTCGCACCCCAGCTCTTTCTGTAACAGAATTAATGAGCCACAGAAGAACACTAACATATATTACAAGCACTTTCTACTTAAGGCTTTAATGTAGTATGGTAGGAAAACCCAGGTTTTGGAATCAGATCTACCAGGATTTGAATCCTGGGTCTACTACCACTTAGCAGCTGAAAGACCCTGGAAAAGTCACACAACCTCTCTGGTTCTCAGAATTTTGTATCTGTAAAATTTTGTATCTGCAAAATCATACCTCGATTCAGTTTTTTTAATCCTCACTTGAGGACATTTTTTAAATTGATTTTAGAGAGAAAGGAAGGAAGGGAGAAAGGAAGAGAGAAAAACACTGATGTGAGAGAGAAACATTGATTGGTTGCCTCCCATATGCACCTAGGGCCAGGGATAGAACCTGCAACCTAGGTATGTGCCCTGACTGGGAATAGAACCCACAACCCTTGTGGTAATGGAACGATGCTCCAAACAATTGAGCCTTCTGGTTCAGTGTTTGGTAACTGTAGTTATAATTTGGAATCACCTGGCTAGCTTTTAAAAATTAGCAGCTCTTGGGCTGCACTTGGAGCTGATTCAATCAGACTGAGGGTGCGGGGAGGGGCTTGAACATTCTATTTTTATGAAGGTACCCAGGTGATTTAGCTGTCCAATGAGGGCTGGGGGCTACCACCTGAGCCCCTAAACAAATACTGGTTCTCACCCTCCCCGTTCTTTGCCTGGGGGAATTGTGCCTGACCACAGTGGGCCTGGTGGGAGCTGGGGTCCTGGGCAGGTTATGGAGACTGAGATCGGGCCCCTGGAGAGCAGGATGGAGACCCACGAATGTGCTAGTTCCTGAGGTGGGGCTCGGTGAAGGCGAAAAGCCAGCCGTCCCATCCTCCCCCTGGCCAACGGAAACGACGCTTCATTGTTTCAGCGCTTCTACACCCCCAGCCCCCCACCCAACCCAGCTGCTGGGGGGCGGCAACAAAG
>PVKM010044624.1:0-12182 GCA_004027735.1 Carollia perspicillata | reverse complement strand
CCTAAAAGTTTGTAAACTATGAAAGGCGGGGTCAACCTTCCTGGAGTTTCCAGCATGATGCCCGTGTTTGAAGACTGTGACTAGATTACGCAAATACAGGAGCACGCTGATGTGCTTACGTTCATTTTGAGTTCATTGTTCTCGTCTTCTGTCTGTCTGTCTACCCAATGTAGTTTGCTGGTGATGCCATAACAAACCGTCACCGGCCGGGTGGTTTAAAGGACGGAAAATACCATATGATCTCACCTTTAACAGGAACCTAAACAACAAGACAAACAAACAAGCAAAATATAACCAAAGACACTGAAATAGAAAACAGGCTGACAGTGACCAGAGGGGAGAGGGGAAGGAATTTCATGGGAAAGGGGAAGGGGTCACAGGAACAAGTATAAAGGACACTAAGGGGCATGGAAATGGGAGGGAGGTGGGGAGCACTGTGGGGGGGTGGGATGGGATGGGAGTAAAAGACAGAAAACTACTTGAACAGCAACTAAAATAAAAAAGAACGGAAAATTCCTTTATGACAGATCCGGAGGCGAGAAGTCCAAGATCAAAGCGTCAGCAGGTGTGGTATCTCCTGAGGCCTTTCTCCTTGGCTGGCAGACGTCTGCCAGTGGTCTGTCCTCTGTGTGCATGCATCCCTGGTGTGTCCTTGTGTGTCCGGACCGAATTAGGCCCCGCTACAACGACCTCATTCAACATGGCCTTGCCTCTCAAAAGGTGCTGTCTCTCTATCATCTATCACTTTAACATAATAAAAATACAGAGAAAATATTCTTTAAACTTTAACAAAGATCTATCAGATCAAGTTCACTTCTACTATCTCATTCTCCTTCCTTCCCTTCCAGAGATAAACATTGTCATAAAACTGTGTATGCCTAGTCCATTTTCGTACGTTCCCTTTATTGCACGCGCACCACGTTCATAAACACAGAAATTTTGTAGTCTTGAGACGTGTGGGTGGTACCCTACAGGATGTATTATTCTGCACCTTGATTTTATTTTAAGATAAACAGATAAGGTATCGGGCCATCCTTGACTTCCTAGCATCACTTGCCAGGTCCATGTAGGGTTAATTATCATTTACAAAAATAAACTGTCAAATTCGTTGACATTTTATTAGGAGTTTTACGTAAGATCAGTCTATCATTTACTTTTTCAGACTCGCCTTGCTTGCTGATGCACTGTGCTTTTTTGACTCGCTTATGGAGATGAAACAGTGCATTCTCCTTCTGGAAGGGCAACACGCCTTAGTTCCACAAACCTACTTCTCAGCAAAACAAACATACAATTTGGAAACTTCTTGAACAACCACTTCAAGTCTCTGAAACGTTTGCCAAGGGCATATAGCCAATACAGAAACACTTATTCCTGGACATCCACTAACACTTGGCAGCGGCGCTTGGCATCGGTAGCACCTGGCCCACGACCTGCTCCCTCTCCCACCTTCTCGGTTCGCTGTGATGGAACCTGGCAGAGTGGAGGGCGGCACAGACGTTGCAACGGTGGGAGCTGGAACCATCCTCACCCCACTTTCAACGAGGGCTAGATCGACAAGGACACGCCAGCCTTGACGGCACCAGAACCCAACCGGCTCTCGGAGACACCTGTGGACTCGGCTCCCGGCAGTGGAATGCACAGAATGAAGCACGCGTGGGCTGTTCTCCAGGTCAGACCACGCACAGCGACACAAAGAAGCTCCCCGTGGATTTCCAAGTCTTAAAATTATACAACATACATGGAATTAAATTATAAACTAACAACAGAAACAGATTTGGGAACTTCACAAAAATGTACAGATTAAACAACACACTCCTAAATAACCAGTGGGTTAAATAAGGAATCACAAGAAAAATTAGACAGTACTTTAAGGTGAATGAAACTGAAGACACTGTGGGGAAATTTATGGGGTGCAGCTAAAGGAGCACTTAGAATTCATGGCTATACGTGTTCTTTGACCAGAACATGTGCGCATGCCCCACAGACAATGGCCTGGGGATTGACTGGGAAGCAGGGGGTGGGCTGGGCAGTGGAGAGCAAAGGGGGAAAACCTGGGACAACCGTAATAAAATAACAACTAGAGAAAAGTTATAGCTATAAAATGTGGAAGTTAAAAAAGAATAAAGACCTCATTCCAAAAACCCAACTATCTACCACGAGACACTTAAGAAAGGGCAAACTAAACCTAAAACAAGCAGAAAGAAGGAAATAGTAACAGTTACAGCAGAAGTTAATAAAGCATTAATTCCATTCTTAGAATCGGAGTGTAGGAAAACAGTAAAGTCAATGCAAATTGAACACGGTCCTTTAAAAAGATCAACAAAAGTGATACCCCTGGAGCTGGACTCACCAAGAATGAGAAGAGAGGACTGGGATTACTAAAATCAGGAATAAAAGGGGAAATTACTAACGACCTTACAAAATTTTAAAAAAATCATGAGGGAATATTGTACATAATGGTATGCCAATTCACCAGACAAATTAGATGAAGTAGACAATTTCTACCACACACACAAATAAAAATTCACGTAAAGGGGAAGGAAACCCAGAATAACCGAAACAATCTCGAAAGTGAACAGCGTCGTAGGACCACTTAGGCGGGGGGGAACGGTCTTCAACACGCAGGGCAGGGACGGCTGGCTAGCCACGTGCAGAAAAATAAGTTCGGGCCCTTACTTCACACCACATTAAAAAAATGTACTCAAAGGGATCTGAGACCTAAACGTAAGAACTGAAACTTTAAGAACACTTAGAAGGGAACATGGAGGCAAACCTTCCTGACCTTCAATTAGGCATTGTTGTTGTTGTTTTAAGACCTGCACCCATAGCACAAGCAGCAAATGCAAACGAGGTGACTGTCCTTCTTCCCAATCTTGCTTCCGAGGTCAGTGCCAGAAAGCGAAGGGACGACCCGCGACCCGGGAGATAACGCTGGCACATCTTGTCTCCGATAAGGGACTTGTGTTCAGAATACACACAGACTCCTACAACTCAACCATGAAGAGACACGCCACCCGATTGAAAATGGGCAGAGGGTTTGAATAGATACCTTTGTGTGCCAACGAACACCCTAAAGTCAAATGATGTGGTCTAGTGAAAATGTTTTCATGGCTCAGGGATGATTTTTAAAACATTCACAGGGGATTCTCCATCCGATGGCCCAGCACAGGCTCTGCCTTGGTTTCCGAACATCTCCCAAAGTGAGTCACCCTGAGGTGATTTTGACTAAGTAGGCATTGTGCTATATATACATCGTGGATCTGCCTGAAATGTGAGTGTTTTGTTAGATAACCCTCTTAGTAGTTGAAACAACAACAAAAAATGACGATGAAGAAGAAATAGCTTTTCAAGTTTGTGAGAATTGAATAAAACCCAGAGAAGTGAGATATATTCACTTCATTTTGAACAGCGAACGCCTCCCCTCAATGACAGAACTCCCTGGGCTGCCTAGCTAATGAATTTCCACGTAGAATAAAGGACCATGTTCTTTCGTTCTCGCTCAGACCTCTGCCACATTGCATCGGGGTTGATTCCATTCTCTCTGAATGGCTGGAGGTGGTAATGTAGGGACAGTCAATACTTCCGAGCGCCTTCATCTTGGCAGTACACAGCTCATGAGTTTGTGTCTTCCCTGCTTTAATTACTTCAGCAACAGGTATTATATGATCCCACGTGAAAAGACATCCTTAATTAACATTAACATTGCCTCTTAGAGCTGCGGGAGGGAACCGTTTCCCCAATCTGCCGCATACGTGTATCGGCTCTGCCCTGGGTATGGCTCACGCAGTAAGTGCCTCGGGCGGAGTGCTGAGCAAAGCCACTCAGTCTGGTAGCCAGCCGGCAGCGAGGCCACAGCTTTATGTTCAAGGCAAGGCCCGGGGTGGGGGGTCATCCCAACTGTTAGCAGGGTTAGGACAGGTCGTCCTCCTAACCAACAGCGTAAAGGGGGAGGGGGCGGCGACACCAGCGTCTTCTGGAGAACAGAGGAGGAGAAAAAAGGAACCCGGGAGGGAGGCTGGGAGTCTCTCGACATTCCGTTATCTTTTGTGTTATGTCTTGTAAAGACTTGTTAAGGTTTTGTGTCTCGTTGCGGGAAACCTGACAGCTAGAAAACAGTTCAAAATGCAGAACACCCCAGCACCCCGAGAGGACTGCTGTCGCGGGGCACAGCTTTCCCTCCAGGCTGCTTCTGGTTTTAAACATGGTCGATTATCCTGCAGATAATATATATCCGCAGCTTCCCTCCACAGTCCTCACAAATATCACCCGGATGCCGACGAGCTACACTTAGACGTGGCTTAAGTCAATTATGCATTTCCTTCTCCATGTTCATTTCTCAAGGAGAAGGCAGCGGCGCTTTTGTGGGTGCTCGCCCAGGAGTGCCGGCTGACCTGCCTTCGCTGCAGGCCACTCCCTGTCCAAGGAGGATCCCGAAGTGCCACTCTTCCTTCTCTCGCTGAGTCTCTCCCTGTCCAAGTGTCCAAAACCGTCCTTGACCCTTGGTTGCCCGGGAGAGCTCTGCACAGGAAAGACACGTGGGATCCAGACAGGGAAAGCGAGGGTTAATAGTGGACCGAGGTCTATGCGTTTTAATGACCAACACGCCCCAATTAGATTCTCAGATAAAACAGCATCTGGCATTAACAGGGGCCAGGAGGTCACAGGTGCCAGGGCCCTGCCAGCTCTCCCGGCCGTCAGTGCCGTGATTGATCAGAGCATGACTGGCGCACGTTTTTCCGGGCGCCACACTTTTCTCCTCGTCAGGTGCGACATTCCCCCGCCGCTGCAGAACACGCTGAAATAATTGGGTTACTGACGATCGTAGAGAAAAATCACATCTTCCACAGATCTGTCAAAATATTTTTAGGGAAAAATTCAAGATCCTTCGTTCCTAGCCTGCAATTTTTCTGCCGTCTCCTCCGCGCAGTTTCGAAGCCCTCGCACATCGCTCACAGGCAGGGAGGGGTCTGAGTTCTCCAAGGCGGCAGCGGAGCGGTGCTGGGATGCGCGGTTGCTGGCGTGTTTCCCTGGAGGTCTGTCGAGACGGAATAACCGAAGGGATCTGTACGTGGAGTATCAGAACGAGGAAGCTTTTTCAAAGATAGGTGGGTTTCACGGCTTTGCAGCGGGAGCTATGGGGATGATGGGAGGAACCCTAAGCTGGAGACAGAGGGTTTTAGGGTTCCGCTTCCTGGCTGCGTCGGCCAGCTGACCCCACCAAGCCTTACCCTCTTTATCTGGGAGGAAAAAATGTTCTCTGTTGCCGAGAAAAAGAACAAAAGGCCTCATACGTTAAATTCAAGAGACGGAATCACAGACCATGCCAGTGGCCTGGGAAAGAAGAGGAGTGTGAAGTCGAGAAAGAAGGGAGCTGATGGAGGGCGCGTCCCGCAGGCGGGGTGGTCAGTGACTGGTGGGAGTGAGTGGCATTCATTGACCTTCTTGTTGCTTGTCCGCCCCGCCCCCCCACTCAGAGTGGGAGGGGCGTAAGTGGTTCCCGTCTGGTTCTTACCTGTGGCTTCAGTGTGCAGAGTTATCAGTAAATATCTGTTGACTGAACGCACTGTTCAGGGCTGAATAATAAACGGGGTCGCTAGAGGGAAAAGTTCACAGTGTGAGATGCAGGTCTCTACAATTACTACCCTTAACGAGGGAAGACATTCTTTTTTCTTTAAAAAATTTTTTTTTTATTTATTTTTAGAGAGCGGGGAAGGGAAGGAGAAAGAGTGGGAGAGAACCATCAATGTGTGGTTGCCCCTCAGGAGTCCCCCACCGGGGACCTGCAACCCAGGCGTGTGCCCTGACTGGGAACCGAACCAGTGACCCTTTGCTTACACAGGCCCGTGTTCAATCCACTGAGCTACACCAGCCAGGGCTTAGGAAAGACATTCTTGGCGACCACCTTTGCTGTCTAATTGCCCTCATGCCCAAGGACGACGGGGAGGCAAGTCTGTTCAGGGGTGTCCGACCCACGCACGACCCACGGGCCATGCAGCCCAGGGTGGCTATGAATGTGGCCCAACACGAAATCCTAAGTTTACTTAAAACCTTTTTTTTTTTCTCGCTCATCAGTTTTCGATAGGGTTTGTGCATCAATGTATGGTCCAAGACAACTCTTCTTCCAACGTGGCCTGGAGACGCCGACAGGTCAGGCCCCCCTGCAGGCAGGCCATTACTAACCTGAGTTGTTTCACTGGTGGCCCGGCATCTGGATTGACTTTCAGGGATGCAGGTCAGACACCAGAAGGACTAGAAATACAAATAGGCTCTACTCCCCATCTTGTGATTCCTCATCTTATTATTCACGTACCCACCTCTGCATCTTTTTTTAAAAAATCTCTTTTTTAAGAGCGGTTTCAGATTTACTGAAAAGTTGAGAGGACAGTACAGAGGTTCCCACATACCGCACCCAGCGTCCTGTTGGTACCATCTTACATTAATATGGTCCACTGGTTGCAAGTGATGAGCCCAGACTGACCCATTCACTGAAGTCCACAGTTTATTCACATGTCCTTAGTTGTACCCAGTGCCCGTTCTCATTTTCAAGTGTTTCTCACCTCAGGTACCATGTCACATTCCGTTTTCATGTCACTTGAGGCTCTTCAGGCCCATGACACTCTCTCAGACTCTTCCCGTTTTCGAGGCCCTGGACCGTGTTGGGGAGTCCTGGTCAGCTGTTTCGGAGAATGCCCCCACAGTTGGAAATTGTCTGATATTCTTCCCATGACTAAGCCAGAGTTATAGGCTTGGGGGTGGAACCCCCCGACGTGAGCACCATTTTCGTCACCCTAAATCAAGGGCACGGCCTGCTAACACGATTTCTCACTGCTGATGTTGGTGCGGTCCCCTGGCCCGGCCCCCTGGCCCAGCTCCTGTGGGTCAGGTGTGTCCCCTGTCAAGCTGCTCTCTCCCCTCCTGGCCTTCCTGTCCTCTTGGGAGAGAACTCACCGTGCAAAGCCCACCCTCCAGGAGTGGGGCGTTATGCTCCACCTTCTGGAGGGCGGAGCAATTACATGCATGATTCGCAGTTCAGAACAAGAAATCTGTCTTCCCCCACGGTTTACTTTGCTCAACCAGTTACATCAGTACAGACTTGGAGTTTTAATAGTCCGGTACTGTTTTATTGACACTGCACGCCTCGTTGTTCCGGCATTGGCTATGGGGAGCTCTGGTAGTTGGCTCCTGTGTCTCTCCGGTATGCCCCCACCGATGTGGGGTTTTTGGTTTGTTTTTTAGCACTTCCTTCCTACTCTGAGGAGCTGCTTCCGGTTCTTCTCGTAGATTTCCTGCCCCCGTCTTTGAACCAGTGACGTCTCCAAAGATGTACACCCTTTAAGAATATTTTTTCTTCCTTGAGAGTGATTTTCTTCTTATTTTCAGCTTCAGCTGTGCCCCAAATCTTCTATTGTTAACATCTTTGTATGTCAGTCCAGAGGGGCCGAGATGGGAAGAAAGTGTCCAGGTTCTGTTACTAAATAAAGAATTTAGAAATAGGCTCGTAAGTTCCCTCCCGAGGCTGCTGCTACAGCACCAGTGTCAAATGCCATTGCTTGTTAACAAGAGAGCAACTACCCAGAGAGGGCTCAGAAATGCCAATTAGAGTCAGATCATTTATTTATACATGGTCGACTTCATTCACATTTCATCATGGGGCAAAGCGCGCCTTGCCCCTTTAACTGTCGAGACCACCGAGCCTGGCAGACAAATGGCATGTTCTCCAAATGACATTTCTGGCTTCCACAGCTGCTCCCCTCCTCCCGCATGGCTCCTTCCTCTTCCTGAACCCAAGGAGGGGGGGCTTTTCATTGCATTTAAGGATTGTTTTCCATGGAAGGCAGAAAAGGATGAGTTTCCCTGGGCTGAGCAATGGGTGTGAAGAGAGCCATTTAGGCACGTAAGGATCATTTTAACCCTGGGCAAGTGCTTGAGTGGTTTAATTGAGTTGATATTTTTAAAAAGGTGGCAAAATACAACACACTCCTTTCCTGATCATTCTAGGCCTTGTGAAGGCAACCTTTCCCTGGGTAATGCACGTTTTGTAAGAGCAAAAGTGATCTCCAGTGGGATTCTTCGGGGTGTCCTGTCTGGCTAGGGAGCAGTGTCTTTTGGCCGGGGGGAAAGCTGTACATGCAGATCTAGGGAAAAGAGAGGCCACCTCTGGCAGCCGCCTCTTGCTTCCAGAGACACAGCTTATTAGCATCCCCTTTGGCGGCGGGGACTGCCTCTCCCTGGACTGGCTAGAGGAGATGTAAATCCGCCCTCTCCCCTCCCGGCCCCCGCCCCCACCAAGTCATGCGGCAAGTGAGTTATTCCAGGTGGACGCAGTTAGGAGCACCTGCACCCGCCACAGTCTCCTAAACGTGATTGGCAGTTCAAACACCGAGGGCAGCGGCCGCTTAGCTATTTCTAAAAAAAAAATGTGGCAAAATGAACTAGGAATCGGGAGCAGAGAACTTTCATTTCTGGTTTCAACCGAGACATCTGATTGATTTGTCAGAAACTGTCACAGTATCATCTTAGTTTGATAGACACTTTAAATAAATGTTAACGGTGCATGTACGTGAATGTCCCTGTAAGAAAAAAAAAGTCCCTTTTTTAAAAAAGATAAATTGTTTTAAATACCAGAAAGCTATAGATCTAGGTTGACTGAGATCGCAGAGCTCCAAGTTCACAGGGCTTGCAGCACCCTTTAAAAATTCTTTTTTTCATCTGGATGAGTCATTGGACACAAACTTAAAAGTTTCTCTCCATGTACAGAATGCGATGCCGTTGCTGTTAGAATTGCTAGCCACCATCGGATACACTGCACTTCGTTTGCCCAATTATATTCAGGGCAAGCTGTGAAGTGAGGGCCAGCTACCGCTTCTGTGCAGGCGAGGTCAGCTGTTCCTTTGAACAGCCTCTCCTTTGTGTAGCGCTCTGCCTCCAAATGTGAGCATCAGTCAGGAAATTTCTGTCGACATCAGCTTTCTGGACTTTCTTCTCTGCAGTTCAAGTTTATAGGCCTCCTCTGGCTTGGGTTCCGGGTGGTGGGGGCGGGGTGGCGTGGATCAGGTGTGGCGAGAGGTGGAGGTCTCTCCGCATTCCCGCTGAGTGACCTCACGACTTGGTGTGGAGTGTGGAGTCAAATCGCAGGGCTGTTGAACCAAAAGGCCTCCTCTGCCCTCGCCCATTCCCAGGTCGCGCTTGAAGGACGCATTCAAGTTTACTACGGTTGGCAGGCACCTCACGGCACAGGGCGGGATGTGTGACAGTCTCCTGGCGGGGCTCATCGGTCATTCCAGACTGTCTCTGGTGGGGACGAGGGGCTCTGCACGACTCGGGGAAGGGCTTACATCCCGGGAATCTGGGTTCAGGTGCAACGTATCCTCTGGGTTATTTTTTATGAATGGCTCTTTGGGGAGAAAGGGCTGAAAGAAAATTCCCCCTTCTTGGACCGTGGATTTATTACTAAGAGCCCATGTCGAATCTCTTGATCCATTAAGTGCTGTGTGTTGCCCTGCATCACAGGTGGCCGTCTTTGGGGCAGCAGTGACGCAGGGCATGAGACAAACAATATTTTCTGGATTGAAGCCACTTCGTCCACTTTACGGCTGAGTGCACTCACTCTGTCTGTCTGTCTGTCTCTCTTTAACCAAGAACGACCATGCGGTTAAATTTTTGGTCAACCGATATTTATGAATACATTTACTAATATGTTAGCAATTTTCAATGATTAAAGGGCAACGAAGTATTTACACTTTTAAATTATTCCAAATTCGCACCAGTCCTTTTGGCTAAAAGTAGCTCACGTTTCCCGCATGCGCTGTGTGCCCTGGACACCCCGGCAACGGCTTTCACCGCATCGTCCCATTGACTGGTCTCCACTCCCCCCCGGGGTAGGTGCACGGATTGGCTTCAGGTTCATGAGTTGGTAACCAAGGCTCAGAGACATTGTTTTGCCCAATATTACACAGCTCTTCATTGACGGGGCCGGGATTTGAACCAGGGCTGGCTGCCTATGCTTCGGGCTATCACATTAAACTGCCTGCCAAATACTATAAATTGCTTCGTGGTCCAGTCTAACCTCCTCTAATGTTCCATATATAGGCCAGCTTCTGCTCCAGCACGCCAGAAGAGGAAATTCTCTGGGTCTCCAGATAGCTCTTTGTCATAGAAAAAATCATTTTTTTTATTATCTAAAAATACCCCTTGTGCCATAGGTTTTATCTGCTGCTCTGGTTTTGTCCCCAAACTAGTCTATATGGAAACACCTTGGGAACTGGAGAGCCTTGTGTGGGAATGGAGTGTTTCCACGGCAATCATTACTTTACGGTGTGGGGAGCCCTGCTGCGAGGTCGCCCAGCCTGCACCTCGAAAGGCAACTACTGTGGCCCTTCGGCCCTGCCCGTCGCCTTTCCAGGCTGAGCCTCATCCATCCCTACAAGCGTCTTTCACAGAAAATCATAATGATAGTGCATATAATACCTACAAATTCCAGAGCAGGGTGCGAAGCCCTTTTGTAAGTGTGAACCCACTCAACCCTCACGGGAACCCCGAATGTTGTTTCCATTTTATAGATGGGGCAGGCGAAGCTCAAACCAAGTAGGTGACACGCTCAGGCCTTGGAGATGGCGGAAGTGAATCCCAAACACGGGTCAGTCCAACTCCAAAGCCTGTGCTCCCGTGTGATGCGCCTGGTGGCGGCCCTCCTGCGGCCTCTCTGGTGTTGAGCACCTGAACCCACTGTCAGGTGCAGGCCAAGGTCACTGCCCTGTGCCTGCCTTTTCCTTCCTGACGATTGATCCTAATGCCCCAGCCCTCTGTCGTGACCTGGATAACTACCCACACTCTCTTCTTCTTCCCATTCTCCTCCCCCTGGTCCCCTCCTCCTCCTCTTCCCCTTCCTCCTCCTCTTTTTCCTCCTTCTTTTCCTCTTCCTCCTCTTCCTCCTCCTCCTCTTCCTCCTTTGGGGGTGTATGTGTTGCGGGGGGACTTCCGTCCAACTGGCTGCAGCATGGATTCCAGGCTCCCAGCCCCCTCACCTTTTCTTTGCTGTTCCTGTAGAAATGCCAGTGTCAAATCAAAGCAACGAAAAAACACCCTCGTCGGGGTCACCTCTGGCTAGTTTTACTTACCTTCTATTGGGAGTGTGGTGACCAATTCATTCCAGTTTTCCTGGGACTTCTCTAGTTTTAGCACTGAAAGACTCGTATCTCAGGATCTCCTCAGTCTTGGGCCAGCCCGGACTAGAGGGGCCCCCTCTTAGACTAGAGGGGTCGCCAAGTGCCCAGGACAGGGGTCCCCAACCCCGGGCTGTCGACCAGTACCGGTCCATGGCCTGTTAGGAACCAGGAGGTGAGCGGCGGGCAAGCCATCGAAGCTTTACTTGTATTACCGCCTGAGCTCCGCATCCTGTCTCCCCCCCTGACCCCGACCTGCACTACCCCCCAGTCCCATGGGAAAACTATCTTTCACAAAACCGGTCCCTGGTGCCAAAAAGTTTGGAGACTGCTGCTCTAGGTGGTTCAGTGGACAAGCTCTTAGACTAGAGGGTCTTTGCGTTGGCCCGGGGCAAAAAGAGAGTGTAATGAGTCTCTAAAATTGAACACAACATTGCGTATTGATTAAAGACAGGGTCGTTGTTGCATTGGCCGTAAATGGCAGAACCAGCTCTCCGCCCCACAGCAGCCTAAGCCCCAGGCAGACATGGCTGTGCCCTCACCATGCTGACCCCGGTGAAACCCTCTCCGGGCGAGGGGTCAGCGGGTTACCAAAGGCACCATGGCCTAGACAGGGGCAAGTCCCGTGGACCTAAATATCCTGGAGCTACTCACATTTCTCTGTCAGTAAAGATTCCCAGGATATAACTTCTCAGACACAATCTGAGTAATAAAAATGAAGACTTCTAAATCTGTTGTCCTGGATCCTGTCTCTACCATATGTCCTTAAGACAGAGCCACGGCCCTTGTGGGGCAGCCACACTGCCATCGACTTCGGAGTCTGGACCCGTTAAGGTCTGTTTTTTTCACTTGAACTAATGTTAATCTGGGTGCCGGCTGTCTTCAGTGCCTGAACATGCTCTTACCGTTACCGTTATTTCAGATTTCGGGATGTTTGTACTCCGGACTTTCCTATGGTGAGCACCGTCTCTGTGCGTGCAAGCTTACTGCCTAGTGACACCTCGAAATAACCATGGTACC
>PVKM010044623.1:0-12175 GCA_004027735.1 Carollia perspicillata | reverse complement strand
GTTGCTGGGTTGTGACACTGTATGTGGGGGTGGGGTCCAAGAGGGATCAATGGCACTCATTCCACTTTCTGTCAGATCCCAGACCCCTCTGCCCTTTCCCCCAAGCAAACTGGGCCCTTCTGGTGCTGATTCCCAGTGGGTGGATTTGTGTGCCTTTTAAGACCCACAAAACACAAATCCTTGGGTCTCTCCAAGAACACTCCTGTGAGGCTGGGAGTCACTCCCTGCGCCTCAATCCCAACAGGTGTTTTCAATTGGTGTTTTGAGGCTTTATTTCCTGGTGCTGGGACCCTAGGTTGCGTGGTCTGTCTCGCTTCCCAGTTATCTGCACACAAATGTGGGACTGTCAGGTCAGCTGCCTTGCACCCCTGTCTCGTGTGTAATAGCCAGCCGCTGCCTGTGTGCTGGAGTTTCGCACTCCTGAAGGCTCCGCTTGTTGTGCTGGGACCTGTCTCTGCTCGGCTGCCCAACTCCGCCCCGCTTACTGGTCTGGATGGATGTGTCTATTTTATCTCCTTCATTGTCTGACTTCCTTACAGTTCAATTTGCTGTCAGTTTTGGTTGTTATATTATTTCTAAATTATTGTTGTTCTTATTTTGGTTGTGCGAGGAGGCACAATATGTCTACCTATGCCTCCATCTTGGCCAGAAGTATATTGAACAACTTTAATATTGAAATACCCTGAGTAATAAAGGGAAATTATATAATGCCAAATAAGCTATTTCACCTTAGTAAATTTTTTTCTGACACCTTCAGTAATAATTTCCAAAAATTCAATGAGACATAAAAATATGTAGAGCCGACCTCAATTTTATTTTACTCATCATTTACATAGATAAGTAATCCAGGCTTTCTACCAAATTTCTGGTCATCCTGAATTTCTCTTTTCCTCCCAACTTCCATCTAATTCCCAGTAAATCCTGTTAGGTATAACTTGAATGTACATTCATAATAGGGCCACACCCACCTTCAGAAACCTCCACTGCTAACAACCTCTGCCAAGCCACCATTATCGCTCAGTCTCCTGAGTAATTTTCCAGTTACCTACTCAACTCCACCAGCCTGGCCCTCACTACCACACCCCAAGCCCTCAGAACTTCCAGTCTTCAACTTGCCTTTGCTGCACAATCTGAGCTTGCTCTTCTCCAGCTGGTTACACAGCACGTCTCCTCTTTTCCATAATCTTGCATCACTGTGAGGCCACCTGAGTTCCCTGTTTAAAATTACGGCACTGCATTACCCTAAATTCTGCTTTAACTTTGCTCCAGAGCCAGTACCATGGCAGCATATTTATATATTTATCCTGTTTTATTCTCTTGCTAAGATGTAAAGTTCTATAAAAGCAAGAAGATTTGTCTTTTTTTGAACTTCTGTATGCCCATGGCATGTAATAGAACATTACCAGTAGTAGACAATTAATATTTTTGGAACACATTACTCTTTTAAAGTAATTTGAAAAATAAATGTATAGAATAATACAAGTCTTTACTTATTTAATAGTTTATTTACATGCTGCATTATCATATAAAACTTGCTACCATTAAATATTTGTAGAAATAATCTTAAAGAGTATCTCTGTAGAAAAAACAATCTTAGCAAAATTATTTTTCTTAATATGTATAGTTTGTTTATATTTTGTCTTCTGTGCAGCAGTATTAACCTGAGATGTAAGATGACAACTTTAGAGGCATGTAAAATATAAAACTATTAGGTTGTATACAATTAGTTGTGGGAACATAACCAAAAAGTAAATACCACTGAATCAATGCCCCTACCTAAGGGCATAAATAATATTTCATAGATGACATTTCAAGTTTAATCAAAGATAGATTAGACATCATATATATTTGGATTTCTGAGCTAGAAGCAATGATTGGCAGTAACCATGCTCAAAATTCAAAATGATCTTCATTATCTGGAAAAAGATCATAAATAAATGTAATGGAATTAAGTTATAAGCCATTATAATACATCTAAGGTGGGGAGGGGGACTCAAAAAATAGGACAGAAATACAATTTGAAAAACTGGCAAAATAATTTAATCTACACTATACTATTTATTAGCCACTGCTCCAGACAGATTATAGGGATACAAAATGAGTAAAACATAGCACCTACCCTCAAGAGCTTTCTTTTTTTTCCTGCAAGGAGGCAGGAATAAACAGTAAAGTAAAATGTAAACTGCAAGCTCAAAAATTTCTTAGGTACTGAAATAGAAGCATTCAAACAATAGAAACACAATGGGAAAAAATAATTATCAGTGAGACCATTATTGTGTGACCTTCCTCTTAGCTCTATCTAGCACAAGCAGTCACACCACTTTTATCCCTATGCCCTTTTTCCAAATTAACAGGGAAAACAAATATATTGTCTCCATTAAGCCAAAAGATTGGATGCCTACTGTCTAACTCTGCTCCAATTAGCAATGAGTCGGGAAGGGGAGACTGAAGGGGGATTGTGTGCATTCTCCCAGAGAGGGGTTTGAGCAAAACAGATCCCCAGAATACTGAAGTACGAAAAAGAGCTTCTATATATTATATTTATCTATATAAATGCTGAAAAGAATGGATGAGAAAGTACAAAAATGCAAGCCACTTGCTTGCTTTTCCTCCCTTAATGGCTACAAAACAGTTGTATTCTTTACTTATTCAGTCAGTACCCTAGTTCAGTTCTGCTGCTCACTTGCACAGTCAGCAGACTCCTGAAAAGACTTCCAGCCCTAGAGCATGGAAAGATGATATTGTACTTGAGTCTTAGAGGATGTTAAAGCATAAACACAAATTACAAATTTCAAGAGATTTATTTGAAACTTGAGGACAACCTCCTTTCTGATTTTGGGCTAAGTACTCAATGAGAGAAGATGGGTGGGGAAGATTCCTGGTTTAAAGGGAGGCTCATTATTATTTGCATAAGTAGATTTCACCTAAAACAAAGAGATTTTTTCCCTATAAGATCAAACTGACTCAAGAGACTAACAATATCTAGTGAAACTAGCAGAAAATGCAGAAAGTAGAAAATGTTAGACAAGTGTTTTTGACATAAAGACCAAAAGTATATGATTTTTAAGTATAGTCGTCATAAAACAGATATGAGGTAAAACAAATACCAGGTTAAGTATCTATTTCAAAATCTTTTAGCTTCAGGTAAGTCACTTAGAAATCTCAGCGGAGGGAGTTTGCCATTCTGTTTAATTGTGAGGAAACGACTAAATAATATCTCAATGGCCCTACCAGAAGTGCCATTTCTCTGAAGAAAAACTAAATGTATCAAATATCGATTTTTAGGATAACAATTTAGTCTTTACTATCATTTTAGTTTTGACTTTATGGCAAAAGATTCCTTTTATGGTCTCCCCCAAATCTTAGAGCTGCATTTTCCATACGTCGTTTGAAAACGTTTATGTTTAGATAGTTAACAAGTCACCAGGGAGTTTGAGGATGAGGAAAAGCACAACCCTAACAGTAAGCCCGTGTTTTTATAAAGAACGCCTGCTGTTTTAAGGTCATGCGCTGCGAAGCTGTGGTTAGTGAAGAAATTAGTCATGAAAACACAGCCAAGCACAGCAGGGATCGATTATGCGTGAACCACTTTCATGTTTTTGTTTATTTGAAGTAAGATAGATTGTGAAAGTGTTGAAATTTCCTCATGGTATATAACTTTAGGGGAGTGCCTCTCTTTACTCCCCAACACATCATGCTAATGAGATTATTCGGAAGATAAAATCTTTTTTTAAAAGTAAAAGTAAGCAAGGGTTTCAACACATGGGAAATTCCAAATGTGCAAACATGAAAGTTACCACACCCATAACTGAATATTCAGCTTGTTTTTCTGAAAATAAGTGCACATACATCTGAGTTTTAAGATGAAAGTGGATATGGCTTCCCAAACATGAATAAGACATGCTGAATTTGGTGCCCATAGGCCTACTCAGAATAACAAATCCTAAGTGGGAGAACTTAGCAAACATGTTCAGTATTCCTCAGAGGAACAATTTTCAAGTTCTTGTAATACATTTAACATACTAGTAGGCTTTGGAGGAATTTGGTAAAGGCCTTAAAATTTTTAGAACAAGTTCCAAATAACTCTCTTGAATGTGTAGTTATTTGTTCTCTTACACTGCCCACGGTTCACATACAACTTCTCCTTTCCAAAGGCACACATGTGTATCTCTGCTTTATTACCTTTATGCCACCTCAGTGCACTCAGAGAATGGACACCTTACTTTACAGTATATCCTAAAGGTTTGATAACCCATTATCCCTTCAAATTCTAGTTCTATTTGGTATTCTGTGAAATCAATTATTTTTCAGTTGTAACTAATGTATGATAAGAATCATGAAAGTCGAACTTATCTTTCTGTTAGATGAAGTGTGTGTTCTGTCAGGTGTGTTTAAAAAATAACCCCTTCCACCCGAATTACACTTCCACCTCATAGGTGTCTACTTTAAAAATGCAGAGATTATTTTAAAGGTGCCTTTTTAACATTAGAGAGCACACATACTACTAAGATAATAACATTAAATCAGGAACACCTTGTGAGAATAAGTTTATATGAACCTCTCCCTTTGAGTCAAGGCTAGAATACCATGAGGGCATAGAAGACTGGAAGAATAGAAAGATTGAAGTAGGGAAATTGTTTAGGAAAGGAAATGGAGCTATAAAAGGTTATACAATGCACAATGATTCATTATAGCACTTATTCCTTAATTAAGACAAAGTGAAGTACATCAATAAATTATGATACATTCATATGGTAAGTAATCTATAATAATGGGGAAAATAAGCTGATATATATATATAGATATATATGCAATGTAAATGGATTTCAAAGATAAAGTATTACATAAAAGAAGCGAGAAACAAAAGAGTACTTATTGTACGGTTTCACTCCTATGAAAACCAAAAAGACATGAAAGTAGTCTATAATGGTAGAATTCAGAAAAATGATTAACTTCAGGAGGGAGGACTATGACTGGAATGGGATGATACTAGCATTCTATACTCATATAGAATATTATCATATACAATGTTATACAAGTATAGTTATATATCACTAATTTATCATAAATACTCTGACAGCCAAGTATGCAAACAGATTTTAAGATTGCCTTTTTCGGTCCCTACCTCCTGCTAGTTTTGTCTTGTGTAATTCCTTCCCATTGGGTGTGGATTGAAACTAGTAATTTGCTCTTAATAAATATAATGCAGCAAATTGTTTCTGTGTTTGGGTTGCATACAATATTGACTTTGATCTCTCCAGGCTCACTCTTTTGCTGACTGTTGTAAAGCAAATTGCCATCTTGGAGAGGCTCACTGGCAAGGAATTGAGGGTAGCCTCCGATCAACTGCAAGAAATGAACTAAGGCCTTCAGTCTAAAAGCACTAGGTGATGCCCAGATTCCTGATCCACAGAATAAGAAATAATAAATGTGTGTTGTTTTAAAATGATGAGTATTGGGCAATTTGTTACATAGCAATAAATAATACACCAAGCAAAACATGTCTGTAACCTAAATTAACCAATGAGCTACCAGTTCTGGACAACTGAAAAGTATATAATAGTATAAAGCAGGTTATTCACAGTTAATTTTTTCCTACAACTTATATTTTATTAGAGTTAGATGTACAAATAATAATACTTTATATTTGTCTTGGATTATGGAGATTTCCAGGATGTTGGTCTCTCAGTTTTAAAAGCAGGACAGTCTTGGGCAAACTGAAACAGTTGGTCACCCTTCACATTAACCACAGAATTCTTTTACCTGTGTATTTGTTCTTAAAAAAATAATAGAGGCTTAATATTTTATATGATTTAATTTTCCATACAAATATTCCAAAAACATTTATTTCTCATCTAAATTAAGAGATGCAAAAAATAAAAAGTCATAAAGACTTTTTTCTTTTCATTTTTGTTCATTCTCATTCTCCTTATCTCTGTCTCTTTCTTCCTCTCTCTCCCTCTTGGCAAGAAACCAAGATATGAGAAATCAGAGTTATTATAATATTGCAATAAAATAAAGCTTTGGGGCTCTATTTTAGAGAATATGTCTGAATACATTGCTGTTAATGATGACAAAGCCTTGCTGAGATGTCATGAATCAAATAAGTAAAGGTCACTTTTGACCAGAGTTGTCATCACCAGTCAGTCTCACTGCAACAATTTTCATTTCAGTGACATTTATGGGAGGAAGAAAGAAAATAATGAGCTCTCCAAACACAGTTGTTCTTATAAAGGAAATGGCATCCTCTACTATAAAACTCATAGAAAAGACTATGTCATTTCTTCATGACATCCTCTTACACACACAGTCCATCTCTCTGTCTTCATCTCTCTGTTGTGCTGTGTCTCCCTCTCCCTCATACACATACTCATACACACACATGTCCCCCAAACTTTTTTCATTCTGCATACCTCTTTAAATACTGTATTCTTAAAAAGGGTAGAAGGCAAACATTAATTGCTCAATGGTTGTTGTATATCCTCACTAATGGTTAAAGAAAATACAAAGTAAATCACAAATTAATGACTTTAAATTTTATTTCAACCTTTCATACATATATGATTTCATTTATTTGTTTAAAAATAATGTACATTATTAAATATATTGAAGTTGATAATTTCCTAGGACAGCTAATAATTAAGCCTAATAATGACCATAAATGTAGAGTTGAAGTCTCCCTTCATCAGATGATTTGGACAGCACTCAGCCTAATTTTCTGAAGTTAGTCATTCCATTAACCTGAAGATTGTCTGAAATTACTACTACTATTATTACTTTGGGTTGTGTCATTAGAAACCATAGAAAATTAAGAAACCCTATTTAAATGCAATTAGATCATTTGGAAGGGAGCATATATTTATCCATTATTATCAATTAACCCATTGATATAGACAAATTAATCATAAATGTCCTATTTATACCCTAGGAGAGAACAAAGCTGGAAAATGATAAAATAAGATCAGCACACTTTTCCAAGAAGAAAAACGTGTGGTATGTGTGGTTTCTTTGCTGCAGGATTACATAAGAAACACCAGGAATAGTCTGAAAACCGGTATGGATTATTGATCCCAAGGGAAGGCAGTATTTAATATTAAAAATAAGACCCTTGGTTTGTATCATACCTGGATTTTGAGTTTTGTCAATACACTGTTCAAATTAATTCCTCCTTGATATTGGATTCAATTACACACAGTTGGAAAAACAAAGACATAATCTTCTGTCCTAACATGGAAAACTTCACTTGTAGGGGCACTGGGATCTCCTTAAGAATAGTTAATGTTTCAACACATCTGCACAACACCTTGTAAATACACATACAACCTCTGTTTTTTCTTAACCAAGCATCATATTCTCTGATCTTTCTGGCAATCTGGTGAAAGGAAATCATTTCCCTGTCTGAACTAAATTTTTAGAACCCTGGAGTCCACAGGGTTAACATTTTTTAAAGAGGTTTAGATCCCTTGGAGCTGAAGAAACTTAAAAAGACAAATTACATTCCAGCAGAAACATATCTAAAATAATTCACAATATAATGATCTCAAGTAAAAGCTTTTGAGTAACTTCCTTGATGGATTGTGGTACTTAGCTGCACCCAGTGCAGAGAAATCCACGTAACTCACATCTGTCCTGCTTTATAAAAAGTAAATGATCACCATCATCAAGAAAGCAGCAGAGTGCAATGTTTTACGCCCGCAGCACCTGGAGCCACTGCCAGGGTTCAATGTCCCATCTGTCAATTACCAGCTGGGTGCTCTTGGGAAAATTATTCAACCTCTCGATTTCCTCAACTGTCAAAAGAGCCATACTAGTTAAAAATGTGAATGGATAAAATTGGCACTTAGTAGGAGCTTTCAATTGGATAAATTGGCTGAGGGGGGGAGACTGTGGAAATTAAACGTGTGCTCATCCCAAAATCCAACAGGCACAATCTTAAATGGAAAAGTAGAGGATCTGAAGGACTGGACCAAGAAATATAAAAGATTAGAGAATTATACTATGAAACAGCAATGGGTATGTCACTGCATGTAGAATTCAAAGTCAAATTGGCAAATCTACTAAATTTCTAGAGAACTCCTACAACAATAGAAACACCAACTGAGACCATGTGAAATTATACCGTAAAATAACCACAGGGCCAGCCTTCTAAGAGCAGAAAGCAAGCTAAGAAAGCTGATTGGCTTCCAAAAGGCCTGTGCTACTTCATAATCACTTCATGTGTTGCTAAAGATGAGAACCCCTGAAAGAGAATGATGATGAAGAAAGCTACTTTCAGAGTACAAAATCAAAAACTTAACACAGGATATTTGCCAGCAACCCCTGAAAATATCTGCCTGAAAGGATTTCAGAATTTTCAAAGACCGGTTTTTGCTGTTTTCTCCGATTTTCCCCACTCTCAGTAGGAGTATTTGTTGAATTTTTCCTGTCCCTGAACCACCATTATATATCTGCTGTGTTGACAGCGGCATAACTTGTATTTTTAGTTCAAAGTTCTCTGGTTCACGAAGAGCCACATGTGACCCTTATTTTGAGACTGCTAGGCATTATCCCCTCAGGTGGCATCTGCTGTAAATTACCTAATTGTACTGGACTTTGATCTGATTTTATGATTGAGTGGGGCTTTTGTCTTTTCTTCTTTGAGGAGAGAATGCGTTTATTTGGAACAACAACAACAACAAAAAGGACAAACATAATGTATGACCAGTGGGAAAATATTAGTTCACTGAGTTATGCAGCTCTTCCAAAGAACTTTAACACTTCTCCTTGTACATCACCACCAGTCGTGTCAGATAAGTTATTAACTACTGAGAAACTATCAAGTGCACATTGGCAGAACAAGTGTGTCTGAATTTTAATTTTTACTTGGAAACTCAAATTGTATCATTCTTTCAGAGATTTGCATCTTCAGCCACACGTGAAGTGATATGTGCTCCTTGGAGGCCAAGCAGCTCTCTTAACCTGTTCCCTGCTCTTAGAAGTTTGGCCCAAGAAGATAGAGACAGTGACTCCTTTTGGACATAAAAGAATTGAGTTTCATAAACTCAGGATTTCTCTCCTGTATCTGGACCTCTCTGGCTTGTTAGAATACAGGCAAGAGGAACCAGCTCAAGCAAATAAATGCTCATGTTCAGCTTTCTACTGTTACTGTGAATAATAAATTAAACTTTGTCTCTGACCCATGAGTCTTTTATTTTCTACTACTTAACACTGTGACTGGATGACTTATTAGCTTTTAAGGAAGAATAAAAATATAAGACTTGTCACTGATTATGACTGTTATGGGGGAAGGCATAAATGATGTCATTGAGTAGGGCAAAACATAATCACCTCATAATAAGTTACATCACATAAAATTGTGTCTTCTGACTTTATCACCTTCTTTACCTTTATCATATGAACAAATTCATACAGACATGGATTGAAGCAAAAAGGACTACATAACATGCATACATTAGCTCAAATGTTTGCATATTACCAGTTGACTTAATATTCCATATCCTTACTGATTTTTTAATTTTTCATTTATTTGTTATTAGAGATGTTAAAATCTACCAATAAGATGTATGTCTATAGTATTATTTATAGTTTTATCAGTCTTTTGCTTTATTTATTTTTTGGCTTGAATTAATTGACATATAGAAATTTTTAAACTTTTTGTATTTCATTGGTGAATTGAATCTTTTTTCATTATGTGGTGATCATCTTCATTTCTCAACTTGAAGTCTAAAGTATAAAATTATATAGCTATACCATCTTTCTTTTGGTTACTATTTAACTGGTAAATATAAAAATATGGCATCATGTATGTGGATGTATATGTGTGTGTGTGATTATTTTACTCTCAAACTTAATTCACCCTTTTAGATAATGTTTCTTATAAGCACCATATTGTATTGTTTTTCATTCTAATTTGTTCTAGCCTAAAATATTTGTCTTTGAATAATTGGACTCCTTTATTTGACACATTAATGTGGGTTTATTTCCAAAATTTGGTTGCAGGATTTTTTTATTTGCCCATCTTTTTCTTTTTTTCCAAAATATTTTATTTATTTTTAGAGAGGGGAAGGGAGGGAGAGAGAGAGGGGAGATACATCAATGTGTGGTTGCCTCTTGTAAGACCCCTGCTGGGGACCTGGCCTTCAACCCAGGCGTGTGCCCTGAATGGGAATTGAACCAGAGATGCTAAGGGTCACAGGCCAGCACTCAATCCACTAAGCCACACCAGTCAGGGCATATTTGCCCATCTTTTTCAATTTCATTTTTTAAAATTGTTCCTTATCTTCTTGGTGATTGATTATTTTTTCTAATTTTATTTTTATCTCTTCTTCTTATTATAAATTTTTTCTATTCTTAATTTTTAAGAAAATTTAACATACATATTTCACTTACCAATATTTAAAATTAGTAATAATTAAAACCCTTTAAGAATGCTAGAAAACTTTAAGCTATGCTCATTGTATCCCAAATCACATTCTATTTTTCTGTTCTTTCCTGAATTTTAATCATAAAAGACTTTTTAAATTGTTTTATATAGAAAATATTTATCTATGTCCCTATATTTACTGTTTTCATTACTTACTCAGCACTGTCTTTTGTATCTCATATCTCCTACTAGGATTCCAGTCTTATTTCGTGAATTATAGCTTTCAGTAAGTCATTTATTAGTGGTCTTCTAATGGCAATCCTTTTGATGTTTTAGGTTTTTCTTGAACTAATTTTATTTTAACATTTTTCTTTTATCCTTTTCATGTTTTTTTTTCTTCTGGGAAGTATATTTTACAATATATTCAATGATAGATAATGGGTGTTTTTATCTCATCACTTTGAGGATTTTTTTTCCTTTTATCTTTCATTGTTGTTGAGAAGTCATTAATTGTCATTCATTTTTTTAATCTAACATTTTTCTCTTTGGTGGTTTAAGATGTTAAGATAGTATCTTTTCCTTTGAGATTTTGTACAAACACTAAGCTCTTTCAGTAGTTGTTAGTATATGTGAGTGATTAACCTGCTTGGTCATTATTTGACTTCATGTATTAGAATATTGGCATCTTTTGTTGATTTTTTGAAATTTATCAATTAATACTTCTTGAAATATTGACTCTCCACCATTTCATTTCTCCAAGACTTGAAACACTGATTAGATATTAAAATTTTTCAATCTATTCTTCATGTAATTTAATATCTCCATATTTTATGTGGTGGTCAGAATTTTATGACAGTCCCAATATCTCTGCCCCCAGGGATTATACACACCCTGCATAATTTCATAGGATAATCACTGGCATGATTATGTTATATTATATGGCAAGTTGACTTCAGAAAGAGAGATTAATCTGGATGAAACTGACAATATTAAATAAACTCTTAAAAGGGAAAGAGCTCTTCCTGAAGAAGAAATACAAAGATTTAGAGGCGTTGGACCAAAGGGAGTTTCTCTGTTGCTGGCTTTGAAAATGGAGGATGCTGTGGTGCCAAATATGCAGGCAGCTTTTAGGGCCTGAGAGAAATCTAAGCCAGCAAGAGAATGAGTACTTCAATTCTTATTTTGGCTAACAACCTAAATGGGCTTTGAAGGCCTGGGTCTGAGAGCCACAATACAGCTGGCCACCTCCTTGATTTTTCAGCCTAGGGAGTCCAGAGCAGAGAATGTAGTTATGTCATGACTGGGTTTCTGACATACAGGCTGTGAGCTAATAATTGAGTCTTATTTTGAACCACTGAATCAGTAGTAATTTGTTACTCAACACAGAAGGCTAATATAGTTCGTTATGAATAATTCCCTCACAGCTGTATTCTAACTCACAAATTATCTCTTCAGTTTTGTCTAATTCCCTGTCAATAATAAATATTGAATTTATAATTATTATAACATTTTTCATTTAAAAAGTTGTATATACTATTTATTTATTTATTTCACATTTTATGTTCTCTTACACCTTAATGATATATTTCAAATTCCTTTAAAATTTATTTTTAAACACAGAATTTTATCTCTGGAAATGTTGAAGTCTGGATTGAAGATGGGTTCTACAGAAAAGAATTGTGTGTTCTGCTTAGTGCTTGGGGGAATTATCAAAGTAAAAGGAATTTTAACTGAGCTTTTGGCTTAAAAATGTGGGGACCACTTAGGTGCTATCGATTCTGACTGAAATGCTGGGTGAAGATTGGCAAATGG
>PVKM010044622.1:0-12178 GCA_004027735.1 Carollia perspicillata | reverse complement strand
CTTCTTTTCTGTTTGGTTGTTTCTTTCTTCCTTCTGGTCTACTCCATTGATTTGAGTCCCAGTTTTCTTCCCATCACTATTGGTTCCCTGGGCATTTTTCTTCATTTCACTTATCATAGCCTTCATTTTTTCATCTAATTTGCGACCAAAATCAACCAATTCTGTGAGCATCCTGACCACCAGTGTTTTGAACTGTGCATCTGATAGGTTGGCTCTCCCTTGGTCGCTTAAAAGGATTGGCTCTTGAGCTTTGATCGGTTCTGCCCTTTGAGCCATTTTTTTTTTTGGGGGGGGTCTGGTTGCACCTGTTAGATACTGAAGGGCAGAGCCTTAGGTGTTTACCAGGGTGGGGCAACCCAGTCACTGGTTGTGATGCTGTATGTGGAGGCGGGGTCAGAAAGGGAACAATGGCACTTGCTCTGTGCTATCTTGGATTTCAGTCCCTTCTGCAGCTTCCCACGAGCAAATTGGGCTCTTCTGATGCTGGTTCCCAGGTAGGTGGGCTTGTGTATGTTCTAGGACCCTGTGGGTCTCTGCAGTGAACTCTCCTGTGAGGCTTTTAGGAGAGTTCCCCCCGCACACAAATGTTTTCAATTGGTGCTTTTAGGCTTTATTTCCTGGCACTGGGGCCCTGAGTTGTGTGGTCTGTCTCCCTGCCTGTTTTCACCTGGTTTATCTGCATGTGAATGTGTCACCGCAGTCAGCCAGCAGCCTTGTGCACCTCACTTGGTCTGCCCACTGCCACCCCGAGTCCGGGGTCTGCCAGCCACTGCTTTTTCCTGCCATGACCCCTCTCTGCCAGCCACTGACTCCACCCCTCTTACCGATCTGGATGAATGGTTATCAGACTTCTGTACAGTTCAATTTTCTGTCAGTTCTGGGTACTTTTTTGTTTCTAAATTTGTGTTGTCCTTAATTTTGGTTGTGGGAGGAGGCACAGTGTGTCTACCTATGCCTCCATCTTGTCTGGAAGTCCTAATTATATTATTTATTGACCAATTAATCACCATTGGTAGATCCATAGTAAGCTTGGGTCTAATCCTGGACCATAACTATCTAAAATTTTAGGGACATCAATTCAACTGAAGTGTACCTGGCCAATAAGTAGTTTGGGAAGAATTTCATGATGAAGGAACAGCAATGAAGAAGATCTAAACTGTGATATTTGTTTCACATCCATAGGTTTCTGGTCTGGAGTGAGATTTGTGTCATTCAAGGTGTTTTCTATTTCATGTATGTCTGGGATACACTAGAATGGAGTCACAGAGCAGGTAACAGGTCATCCTTTTAGAAATGTTGCTGAACTAATCACGGGGATGATGAAGAATCTTTTAGGGTGAAAATGGTACTGTCATTGGTGACATGACTCACTTTTAACCATGAAATGCATCTAATGTGGGGGTTGGGAACAGAAGAAAAACATTTTCAGCACATTCTCCTTTTTGTTTGACTTTATTTAGCATCTACTAATTGGGACTCAACCAAAAAAAATTACCTTAGAAAATATTTTGGTGTGGTAATCTTAGAAAAATAGTAGTTCAGTTCATATTTTTACTGATTTGTTGTGTGTTTTTAGTCCTCTTTCTGTAAATCTTTTTGTCCATGGCTTCCTGAAAAGCAGTATGTTAATTGCCTGTAATCAGTGGGAAGTACGCAGGGCAGAGCCATGACTATGGGCACAGAATTGGAGACTGTGTTGAATGTCAGCCTTGGTTATTGCATTGAGGCTTCTGAGGAGATGGATGGGAAGTTGGCTTAGGGGAGGTATAAAGAGACAGGAGTATGTACACAAACTGTCACAGTCTAAGTTTTGACAACTCTCTAGTTTCATATCGCTTTTGATTTTTCTAATTGTGAGGTATTGGGTTGGCCAAAAAGTTCATTTGGTTTTTTTCTGTACAATGTCTCCAGTAGTGCTTAGTTGTCTTCAACTTCATTTGAAACAATTTTGTTAGACTGTATTGTGACAGTTGTCATATCAGCATGCATTTTTATTTTTTTTATTTTATTTTTTTTTGTATTCAGTCTGAAAAATTAGCTTTTTTTCCTCTATGGCTACTTCTTTCCAGGCTGTCTCTTTATTTCTGTATCATCATGTGTGGGTTTTTTGTTGTTGTTGTTGTTAATTTTTCAAATACTTTTACATTCATTACTATATTAGTTTCAGGTGTACAGCAGAGTGGCTCAACAATCATATACTTTACAAAGAGGCCCCCACAGTATTTCAAGTACCCACATGGCACCATATATAGTTATTGCAATATCATTGACTGTATTCCCTGTGCTGTACATTATGTGTGTCTTTTTTTTTTTATTGTTTTTCAGTACAGTTTTCTGTCTTTTACTCCCATCCCAGACCTTCCCCCAGTGCTCCCCACCTCCCTCCCCTTTCCACCCCCCTTAGTTTTTGTCCATGTGTCCTTTATACTTGTTCCTATAATCCCCTCCCTTTTCCCCTGAAATTCATTTTTAAATAATATCAAAAGTGGTGAATTTTTGTGCAGCCATTTTAATATAGAAGATGGAAGGAAATACAAAACATTTTCAGCATATTATGTTTTATTATTTCAAGAAAGGTGAAAATGCAACTGAAACACAAAGATTTGTGCAGTGTATGGAAAAGGTGGTGTGACTGATCAAAAGTGTCAAAAGTGGTGTTTGAAGTTTCATGTTGGAGATTTCTCACTGGACAATTCTCCACAGTCAGGTAGACCAGTTGAAGTTGATAGTAATGAAATCGAGACATTAACTGAGAACAATCAACATTATACCATATGAGAGATAGCTGATATACTAAAAATATCCAAATCATTGAAGTTACTGGTAAAAATGAAAATGTCTTTTATTTTACGAAAAAAACCACACAAACTTTTTGAACAACCCAAAAGTATATCTGTCTTATCTTTGGTTTGATTTATGGAGAGAATAAAGTGTATGGGACATTAAGTTGGACCAAAAACTATCCATTAGATGGTAACACCATTTATCTTTAGCCTTTATTCCTTTTACTGGTGTTTAGTAACACAAATGGGCCCAAGGGCAAAAAGATATGTTAAATTAGCAACTATGGCAACCAGCAGCTTTTTTATTATTATTGTGAACTGGATATTGGGGAGAAGAAAAGTGGTTGTCTAGTATAATGTTCCATTGGAATTGTCATTTTCAGGACCCCCAAACACTGTGCTAGATGTTATAATTCTTTAGCAGTACTTTCAGCAGTAGCTGAAATTAAGTTTTAACAAAAGACTACTAGCCTAACTTGATTTGCATTTCATTTACCTCTGTGACAGTTGTTTTAGGCACAGGTTTGAGCTGGGCTAAAAGGGGTTGAGGGTCAACCCCAACAACAAACAGTAAGTATCCTCCTGTGCACTCTGTTTCTGTCCCACAAGGTAACACTTGGTAGAGCTGGAGTTGCTTGGGTCATGAGATTCTGCACTTTAGTTCAGTAAAATTGTCTCTGCCCTAATAATTGGGAGATCAACTCTGAGTTCTCCAATGAAATGTTTTTAATGTAATTTCACATATACCAACCAATGATTGATGGTCATGGCTTATAGTATATTTCATGTTACCTTTATTTTTTAATTTTTTTAAAGAAAAAAATCTGTATTTCATTTTTTAAAAGATTTTTATTTATTTATTTTTAGAGAGGGGATGGGAGAGAGAGAGGGAGAGAAAGATCAATGTGTGGTTGTCTCTTGAGTGCCCCCTACTGGGGACCTGGCCTGCAACCCAGGCATGTGCCCTGACTAGGAATCGAACCTGCAACCCTTCCTGTTACCTTTAGTAACATCCTTTTAACTCACTCCAGTACATAACTAAATATTGCATTGTCCTCAGCAAACAGATGGAACTATCCTGGAAAATGAAGGAATTAGTGGAGTGGTTTTACCTGATACTATCTGAACAGAACCATTAACCTGATGGTAATGCAAGAAAACAAATCGTAGGCCGTATCCACTGTTTGGGGATGCTTTGACAGTGACACACTTGATTTTCTATCATGGAATCACTTTAACTGTTGCTGTTCTTTTAGCAGGATTTTTTAAAATAAGAATTTCTCTTTTTTAAAAGACTTTATTTATTTATTTTTACAGGGGAAGGGAAGGAGAGAGGGAGAGAAATATCAATGTATGGTTGCCTCTCGGGCATCCCCTGCTGGGAACTGGCCTGCAACCCAGGCATGTGCCCTGACTGGGAATCGAACCACGAGCCTTTTGTTCGCAGGCCTGCGCTCAATCCACTGAGCTACACCAGCCAGGGCCCACAGTTTGTTATTCTGATGAAGCCCAATTTATCTATTTTTTTCTTCTGTTGCTTCCACTTTTGTTGTCATATCTAAGAATTTATTGTCAGTCATCAGGAAAAAAATTAAGTACTGCAGGAATCTGAAAATATTATAGAAGAAATTAAAAACTAATTAAAAGACTGTGTTTTCAGTGTGACATTGAAGAAGCATGGAAATCCTCACCCTCATCCTCAAGCCAGGAATACTGTGACTCAGCCCCTGTGACACCAAATGGCATGGAAGGGAGGGAGAGAGGCAGGGGAGGGCAGGGTCGGTTTCCACACCAACAACCATTTCTCCCAATTTCTAGATAAAAACTGGATGGGCAATGATTCCACTCAATTCTGGCACTAACTATCTCGTTAGTGTCAGACCCCATAGGTTAAGAGCCCAATCCCACAAGGCTGCCACTCCCCACTTTACAAGCCAATTGTAAGTCCAGGCCAACTGTACTTCTGACTGACTATGAGTTGGTGGTTCTCATGGCCTTCTTGGATTTTGTAATTTGCTAGAAAGGCTCACAGGGCTTAGGGAACTGCTTTACATGTGATTATGAATCATTACAAAGGATGCCAATCAGGAGAGATGCCTGTGGGTTGGTATAGTTGTTGTGTGGGGAGCTTCCATGCCCTCCCCACCTCAGTGTGTTCGCCCACCCAGAAGTGCTATAAATCTGTTGTCTAGACACTTTTATGGAGGTTCCATTACATAAGAATGATTAACTAAATCACCTGCCATTGGTGATTTAACTCATCTCCAGCCCCTTTCCCCTCACTGGATGTTGGGGGTGAGGCAGAAAGTTCCAACCCTCTAATTATATGTTGGTCTTTCTGTTGGCCAACCCCCATTCTGAAGCTATCAAGGGTTCCCCACCTGCAAGAATCAATTTATTAGCATAAACTTAGGTATGGTTGAAAGGGGCTCATCATGAATAACAAAAGATGTTTCTCTCAGGAAATTGCTTAGAAAATTCAAAGTGATTTAGAAGTTCTTGTATCAGGTACTGTGGACATGAATATCACTATCACCAAGAAAAAAAGCTGAACAAACTAAATGTCATCTGCTCTTGTTAGATCCATCAGAGATTTGAGGTCACAAAGATGACTACTGCTGGTCAAATTGGACAGACAGGCAGACAGAGCTTACCAGAGCAGAGGCAGGTAGAGCCAGTGCCAGGTAGGAAAACTTAAGCTGCAGTTGATAATTTGCTGGAGGATTAATGTGGACAAGCTTGACAGATATTGCAACGATGTCTTGGCTTAGGTGGGTCCCATACTTCCATGAATTTTATCTTCAGGATCCCATGAGGCTTTCAGGGTGTAGATCAAAGAAAAACCCTTTCATGCTTCCACAGAGGGTGGAAAAAGTTGGACCATTTAAAAAAATACGTCCAGATCATTCTGTGCATTTTAACCAAAGCCTACTCTCAAGAGAAACTATCTTACCAGAGTCTGACTACCTCAGGTTTCATCAGAGCCTAATCTGGGATATACCAGACTCCAGTCCTACCAGCCTTCCACAAGGAAGAGGCAGCTCCAACCTCTCTACCCTTCGTCTCTCATCCTAGGGGATGAAGTAAAACTGAGAAGCATTCAGTAACAGTGTGATGGTAACAGTTCAAGACAGACCTACTCACTGGACTATGGAACGCTTCCCCTCCCCCACATCTTACCATCAAATCAGTAGAACTCCTGTATAATACCAGGAGATCGCAATGAAATAACTATATGTCTCAGACCATATTTAAGAAGTTCAAGGGAAGCCCAAAGATAACAGGTAAGATGAAAACAATGAATGCCAGAGGAAATTTTAACCTCTGGCATCTACAGCCACAAAAACAATAAACCTAGCCTACCTCTGAGGAAGATAAGCATAAAACTTCTCACTAAAGACCTACTGAGTTCAGTTCCTTTCACTCAGTACATCAATCCTGGCTTTTTATCAAGAAATTATAAGTCATGATGAAAGACAAAAATGCAGTTTGAAGAGACAAAGCCAGCATCAGAACCAGATGCAGATATGAAAGAGATTTTAGAATGATCAAATTAGAAATTTCAAATAACTATGACTAATATGCTAAGGGTTTAATGGAAAAGGAGGACAAAATACAAGAACAGATGGGTAATGTAAAGTAGAGAGATGGAATTTTTAAGAAAGAATCATCAAGAATTAGGATTAAACATGAATTTTGGCGGGACATGAACATTTAGCCATAGTACTTTCCAAATGAAATGAAAGATAAAAAGAATGAAAAAAAAACAAAGAAACAAAATATCCAGGAATTGTGGGACAATTACAAAAGCTATAACATATAAATAATGGAAATACCAGGAGAGAAAGGACAGAAGACATATTTGTAGTAATAATAACTGAGAATTTTCCAAAATAATGATATACACCAATCCACAGACCCAGAAAACTCAATGAACACCAAATAAGATAAATACCTAAAACTCTGCACCTACGCATATTATATTCATGTTGCAGAAAATCTAAGATGAGAGAAACTCTTGAAAGAAATTGGGAGAGGGTGGGTGGGAAACTTTACCTAGAGAGGAACAAGGAGAATAATTACATCAAACTTCTCTTCAGAAACTATGCAAGCAAGAAGAGACTGAAGTATTTAAAATATTGAAAGAAAAAAAACTGTCAACCTTGAAATCTTTTGAGAAATTATCAATCAAAGGTGAAAGAGAAATAAAAACTTTCTCAAACAAAAACTAAGACAATCTGCTGCTAATAGACCCACCTTGGAAGAAATGTTAGAAGTTCCTAGGAGAGAAGAAAAATCATATACATACATCAGAAACTTGGATATACACAGGGAAAGAAGGGGTCTTAGAGAAGGAATAAAGGGAAAACATGATATTTTCTTATTCTTAATTGGTCTAGTAGATTAAAGTTTGTTGAAAATAATAATAGCAACAATGCACTTGGTTATTGTAGCTTACAGATAACTGAAATCATTGACAGCAACGTTGTGAGGGCTGAGAGGGAGGAACTGGAATAGTTGATTGTAAGACACTTGTACTATCCAGAACAGTGAAGCAGAACAGTGTTGGTTGAAAATAAAAATAGATTAGCTGTAAATGTATGTTGCAAACACTAGGGTAACCACTAAAAAAGGTTTTTCTTTTGATATTTTTAAATAAATTTTTAATTTTTCAACTACAGTTGACATATAATATTATACTAGTTTCAGGTGTATGACATAGTGATTCGATATGTATATAACTTACAAAGTGATCACCCTGATAAGTCTAGTACCCATGTGATACCACACATAGTTATTACAATATTATTGACTATATTCCCTATGCTGACTTTATATCCCTCTGATTAATTTTATTACTGCCAATTTGTACAGCTTAATCCCTTCCCTGTGTTCACTCATCCCCCTAAACCTCTTCCCACTTGGCAATCATCAAAATATTCTCTGTGTCTATGAGTTTGTTTCTCTTATGTTTGTTTATTTTGTTCTTTAGATTTCACCTACAGTATAAGTAAAATCATATAGTATTTGCCTTCCTCTGTCTGACTTATTTCACTGAGCATAATACCTTCTGGGTCCATCCATGTTGTCACAATGGTAAGATTGCATTCTTTTTTATGGCCAAGCAATATTAAAGTCGTGTATATGTAACATTACTACATTATCTTTTCTCAATTTCTACTCTTATTTACAAATATCACAGAAATGAATTCTACTTGGCTCTACAATCTTTAAATCCATCAGTTAAAAACATATTACATATTGTAGACATAGCAATACTTAATACAGTATGTATTCTAAAATATTTTCATGTCATAATCACATTTTTATACCTGAAATTTATACACATTGGGGAATTACTAGCAGTGGCTACTCACTTTACAAGTGAGGGCTACATTTAATTATTTCAGAAACATCTTCAAACTAAAGTTAAAGTTTGTCTTTGGCTCATCATATCCTTTTTTTTTTTTCGTACCCATATTTAAAATGAAGATTGACACAGAAAATACCCTTCTAGTTTACAAGATTTTAAAAATCATTTTAAGATTCTTAGGAAAGTGTTGTGAAAGTTTTTTTTTAATGCTGCAAAATTAACTTAATGGAAGAAGGGACTTGAGACAGTCAGTTAAGGGTTTCTCAGGTTGTCAGCCCTGCATGGGCTGCAGTTGCTGTCTCCAGGCCTCATTCAAGTCAACCAGCCATTTGCACTTAATGAGAAGAATGAAGTTCAGCAGATGATGCAGAACTCCTTCAGCCCCAAGCAGAGAAAGTACGCCAGGTGCAAAGACCTGGTGACAGACAGGATGGAGGTGGTGCTGAGGGTCAAAGCTGTGACTGCACCTGCTGCCTTGCTAAGTAATAACACTAGTACATAAAAGATAAGTCCAAAGAAACTGTTTGGCTGGTTGAATACACCAGCCCTTCCAAAAATGGAACCCGAAAGACCAAATCCTTGACCCCAGTTGGAGGCAAAGTCATGGGGGGCCTGGTGTTCAGAGTCCTGCTCCTTCCCAGCTCCATGTGGTAGGTGCAGATGGAGAGGGACATGTGGGCGTCCTGCACACAGCCGCCTACCCATCCCCCACCGCTGGCAGGACAGGCACTGCCATCTTTTATTCTCCCCCATTTCTACTCCTCCTTGTCCTCCTGGGAAAACACTTTTAGTTTTCCTTCTTGAGTGTGATGTTGACTGTGGCTTTGTCATATATGGCCTATATTATGTTGAGGTATATTCCCTCTATTCCCACTTTGCTGAGAATTCTTATCATAAATGGGTGCTGGATTTTGTCAAAGGCTTTTCTGCATCTATTGATATGATTATATGATTGTTATCCTTCATTGTTTATGTGTGTGTCACATGAATTAATTTGTGGATCTTGACTGATCTTGCATCCCAGGAATGAATCCCACTGGATCATGGTGTATGGTCTTTTTAATATATTGCTGAATTTGGTTTGCTAATATTTAGATGGGAATTTTTGCATCTAAGTTCATCAGAGATATTGCCCAATATATACATATTTGTAATGTATTTGTCTAGTTTTGGAACCAGGGTAATGCTGGCCTCATAAAATGAGCTTGGGAGCCTTCCCTTCTCTTGAATTTTTTTTTAAATAATTTCAGAATATGTGTTAATTCTTCTTTGAAGTTTTGGTAAAATTCACCTAGGAAGGGATCCAGTCCAGGACTTTTGTTTGTTGGACATTTTTGGATTACTGATTTGATTTTGTTAGTAGTAGTCTGTTCAGATTTTGTTTCTTCTTGATTTAGTTTTGGAAGATTGTATGTTTCTAGGAATTTATTCATTTCTTGTCTTTATCCAATTTGTTGGCATATAATTGTTAATAGTGTTTTTTTATATATTTTTTTATTTCTGTGGTGTCAGTTGTTAGTTCTCTTCTTTTGTTTCTGATATCATTAACTTGCATCCTCTTTTTTTTCTTGATGAGTATTGTTACAGATTTCACAATCTTGTTTATCTTTTCAAAGAACTATCTCTAAGTTTCACTGACATTTTGCATTGTTTATTTTAGACTCTATTCTACTTATTTCTGCTTTGATCTTTATTATTTCCTTCCTTCTACTCACTTTGGGCTTTGTTTGCTATTCTTTTTCTTGTTCCTTTAGGTATAAGTTTAGATTGTTTATCTGAGATTTTTCTTGTTTCTTGAGGTTGGTGCATAGTATGAGTTTCCTTCTTAGGACTGCTTTCACTGTGTCTCATAGATTTTCATCTGCTTAAAGGTATTTTTAAAATTATTTTCTTGATCTCATTGTTAGCCCATTCATTGTTTAGTAACATGTTAGTTAGCCTCCATGGGTTTGTGTTTTTTCAGTTTTTTCCTGTGACTGATTCCTAGTTTCATAGCATTTCGATCAGAGAAGATGATTGATATGATTCCCATTCTCTTAAATTTATTGAGACTTGTTCTGTGACCTAACATGTGGTATGCCCTGGAACATGTTCCATATGCACTTGAAAAGTATGTATATCTGCTGCTTTGGAGTGAAATGTTCTAAAAATGTCAATTAAATCCATCTAGTCTAATGTGTTATCTAAGGCTGCTGTTTCCTGGTTGACTTTTTTGTTTGGAAGGTCTATCTACCCACTGATGAAAATGGGGTTTTAAAGTCCTCTCTTAAGTAGATGTATTACTGTTCATCTCTCCTTTTATGTTCATCAAGATTTGTTTTGGGACTTCCGGCCAAGATGGAGGCATAGGTGGAAACACTGTACCTCCTCTCACAACCAAGATTAAGGACAACAAATTTTTACAAACAATAACACAACCAGAACACAGAAAATTGAACTACGGAAGTCCAACAACCATTCAACCAGACTGGTAAGAGGGGCAGAGTCGGCAGCCGGCAGAGAGGAAACAGCAGGAAAACGTGGTGGCTGCCAGGCTCAGGAGCATTGGGGAGCATAGGTGGCATGGAGCTTGCAAACCCCAGATGCGGGGAGGAGATGAGCAGAGCACGCAGGGCACACAGGGCAGTTGGCTGACCACGGACACGCATCTGCGTGCAGATAAACTAGGCAAGAGCGGGCAGTGAGACGAACCGCACACAGCCCAGGGCCCCAGCGACAGGAAATAAAGCCTAAAAACACTGATTGAAAAGGTGCCAGGAGAGGCTTCCAGCTTCACAGTAGGGGTCGTGGGGAGACCTGCAGGGTCCTGGAGCATGCATAGGCCCGCCCACCTGGGAACCAGCGCCAGGGGGGCCAGTTTGCTTGTGGGAGGCAGCAGAGGGGACACAAATCTGAGAGAACATGTAACAGGTGCCATTGTTCCCTCTCTGACCCCGCCCCCACAGACAGCATAACGACCCAGCAACAAGGTTGCCCCACTCCGGTGAACACCTAAGGCTCTTCCCTCACACGTAATAGGCACCACCTGACCAAAAATGACTCAAACAGAAGAAAAGCTCAGAGCCCCAGAGCCAATACTTTTAAGCAAGCAAGAGATAGCCAACCTATCAGATGCACAGTTCAAAGCACTGGCGATCAGGATGCTCACAGAATTGGTTGATTTTGGTCGCAAATTAGATGAACAAATGAAGGCTACCCTAAGTGAAATGAAGAAAAATGCACAGGGAATCCATAGTGATGAGAAGAGAACTGGGACTCAAATCAATGGAGTGGACCAGAAGGAAGAAAGAAACAACCAAACAGAAAAGAATGAAGAAACAAGAATTCAAAAAAATTAGGAGAGGCTTAGAAACCTCCAGGACATCTTTAAACATTCCAACATCCAAATTATAGAGGCACCAGAAGGGGAAGAGGAAGAGCAACAAGTGGAAAACTTGTTTGAACAAACAATAAAGGAGAACGTCCCCAATCTGGCAAAGGAAATAGACTTCCAGGAGGTCCAGGAAGCTCAGAGGGTCCCAAAGAAGGTGGACCCAAGGAGGAACACACCAAGGCACATCAGAATTACATTACCCAAGATTAAAATGAAGGAGAGAATTCTAGAAGCAGCAAGAGATAAGGGGACAGCTACCTACAAAGAGGTTCCCATCAGACTGTCAGCTGATTTCTCAAAAGAGACCTTGCAGACAAAAGGGGCTGGAAAGAAATATTCCAAGTCATGGAAGGCAGGGCCCTACATCCAAGATTGCTCTATCCAGCAAAGCTTTCATTTAGAATGGAAGGGCAGTTAAAGTGCTTCTCAGATAAGATCAAGTGCAAAGAGTTCATCATCACCAAGCCCTTACTATATGAAAGGTTAAAGGGACTTATCTAAGAAAAAGAAGATAAAAAAATATAAACAGTGAAAGGACAGCAAACTCAGTTATTATCATCCACACCTAAAACAAAAGCAGACCAAGGGGACACCTAAAACAGGAGCAGAGCCACAGAAATGGAGGTCACGTGGAAGGTTAGCAACAGG
>PVKM010044621.1:0-12161 GCA_004027735.1 Carollia perspicillata | reverse complement strand
CTTTTTATTTTTTGCACCATGGATGCTTCTGGCAGACTGGCGAAGTCTATGGACCCTTTCTCAGCATGATGTTTTTCGGTGTGTATAACTAGATTACACAGCAAACAATTAGATTGACAGTTGTCAAAATATTTTAAAATGTGCTACGGCAATGGACTGCTTTATTAATCTACTAAATAACCAGATCTGGCTGTGGGTGTAATAAACACTATAATCTAAAGTGATTATGTGATATGAAAATATCTGTGATTTATTTCTATCAGTGGCAAAGTCACAGGCTGCCAATAATACTATCGTTAATTGCCCACATTCAGAATTAAAGGAAATGCTAAATTTTCAGTTAGATGCTAATAAAAATGGAAGTGTAATATTTTTCCCCAACCAAGCTCACACACTGCTAGGAATCCTAGCGTTGGGATTCTTGCCAATGTTCACAACGAAGTTCACCGATCTGCAAGATCGCGACGGGAGTGCTGAAGTGCTTCGATATATGAAGAAAGTGCCCTTAAAATACCAATAGCAAAGCTAAAAATCAAACAAAAAAGAGCCAGATACTGTGTTTCATAAAAATCAAAGCTTTATTGTCTGATCTCCACCCATCTTAATAGTGTAAATATTTACATAAATATCCAAAATGATTTCAGGAAATCAGGATTTTTTAAAAAAAAACTAGTCTGCTGAAAATATATACAAGGCTGGGCAAAAGTAGTTTTATAGTTGTGAGTATGCAAGACAGCGTGTATTCTTTTATTATTATTTATTAATTATTGTATTATTCTCCATACTAATAACTGTAAACCTACTTTTGCCCATCCCTGTATGTTGGATAAATTTACTTTGGTTTCCAAAGAAAATGACAAGGTAGCAGGTATCTGCAGGACCTGCAGAAGACCTGCGGGATCTTCAAAATTATGAAGCAGCTCTGGCTGGTGTGGCTCAGAGGATTGAGCTCCAGACTGCAAAGCAAAAGGTCCCTGGTTTGATTCCCCATCAGGGCACATGCCTGGGTTGTGGGCCAGGTCCCCAGTAGGGGGCGTACAGGGGGCAGCCACACATTGATGTCTCCCTCTCTTTCTCTCTCCTTCCCCCTCTCTCCAAAAATAAATACAATCTTCAAAAAAATTATGAAGTAGGACACATTCGTTTCCATGCCCTTCCCATCCTTCCTCACTGTCCTCACCTTTTCCATGTAAGTCTCCACGCCCACAGTTTCTTTTTTAAAAAAAACTTTTATTAAATTTATTGGGGCAACAGTGGTTAATAAAATTATATAGGTTTCAAGTGTACAATTCTGTACCACATCATCTGTATATTGTACCATGTGTTCACCACCCCGGGTCCAATCTCCTTCCCCTCTTTCCCTGTTTTACCTCCCCACACCCCCTTTCTCTCTGGTAATCACCATACCGATGTCTATGACTATGAGTTTGTTTGTTGTTTTTTTACAGACCACAGTTTCTGAAACAAAAATAAGGAGACATAGTTTGACAAGTATGAAGGGAGATGTAGTAAGTCTTCTGCCAATGATGTGACTAAAGGATTTAGAAATCTTTGAAGTAATTTCAGTGACTTACTTTTTTTAATATGCAATATTCATGATGTTTTCAACATTAAGATCATCTAGAACATATACAAGGAAAGGATGACTGGCTCTAGAATTCATTTGTAAGTTTCAAAACACAAGTACTAGTTCAGGAAAATTTCAATTGATAAATTCAAAACAAACATCTCTATTCTTCCTTATCCAGTTCACAAACTTCCCCATACATGACGCAAAAATGAGAACTATCAAATCATTAAAAAATACCAATTTCCTCTTTCTCACACGTATTTAAATCCAGAGTGACTGCATTCTACAGTGAATATCAAAAGCTAAAATTACCATAAAAGAAAAAATATCTACAAGAACTATAGATCCAGCAGAAATGCATTTTCTAGACTATGAAATCATCAGAGAAATGACCTTTTACTAGCTAGGTGCGGATTTGATTAATAAGAGCCAGATATACCACTACACCAGCAATGTGATTTCAATAGTGCCACCCTACAAAAACCCCACACTTTCCTGCGAGGCTATGCTAACGCTGCATGACCTATACATTCTGTACACCCAGTCCTGAGTCTTAGCACCCTCCAGACAAGGTTACTCATTTAAAAAAAGAGCTCATGTTGCCTGAAAAAGTTTCTAGCATCTCTACATTTGAGAGTCACTGTTCGAAAAAGGTAAATAATAAAACAGATTTGTCATAAAACTTTGCTACATTTCAAAGCTGCCTAAAAATTAAGAGATGGCTTCACTGAGTGCAACTATTTGAGCTAATAAAGCAACCCAAATACTATACATAAACTTTCAATATACTACAATTATTCTGTTAGTCTCCATCATATTACATAAATACCATCATATTGTTAAATCAACAATGCCCTCATTTAAATGGAAATAACAAAATATTAAAAAGCTTAAAGGTACTGTCAAATAAACTGGAAAAAATGTCTGTCTATTAAAATTCAGCTTGGGTTTAATATGAAAAATGTTAACGTACCAAAGGAATGCCACCGGAGCAATCATGTATAAACAGATATTAGCCTGAAATTTAAGACAAGCTGCTGGATTGAATGATGAGACCATCAGCTTGAGTTTTTCAGCTCATTAGCTTAACCACAGTCCCAACTTACAATTCATAAAGTCACAAAGGCAAGTGTAATATACCTCCTAAGTTTAGAGAACTACTCAAATTTTTCATTATTCACATCAGGAAGGATTTATGTTCAGCATTACTCTAGTGACAGTGAAGAGAGACGCAGAGCAGTCTTTGAGGGAGAAATGAACTTTTTAAAAAAACATTAAAAACCTGTTTTTCTTATGTTCCATGTCAACATACTGAAAAACAGAAATACATCCCTCTTGAAGAACAACAACAACAAAAAAGCAAAAACTGAGCTCTGCAAATGACCCAGCACGCTTGCACCCAGAAAGAGGTCAAAGTCATACACACTCCATCTTCCTCCACAAACTGCCTGCCGGCTGTAGCCGCCCTGCCACTAACACAGAGGCATGAACCAGGGCCCAAGTACCACCCTGAACCCCTCCCTCCTCTTCCCAAATTTCCACCATCCATCACTCACCAAGTCCGACTGATCCTGCCCAAGTCTCTCCCAGGCCCATCACTCTGCCCAACGCCCTCGCCAGTAGTGGAGCCTCCTCTCCCCACAGACCGGCCCTCTCCAGCCGCCTGTCCTCTCCTCCTGCTTCCCTCAGACATCTCTGCGCCTGCTCTGACTCCTGCAGGGTCCTTACCTCTGTGCCTCTGCACACTTCCCGTCTCACCTTCAAGTCACCGGGGAGGAGGAAGACATCTAACAGTTGTGGTGCTCACTTCTTTGGTGGGATGTGCTTGAATATTAAGAAAGTGTTTCGACCGAATTATTACCGCCTCAAAGACAAGAATCAGGAAGGGAATAGAATCCTGAGCTGTGCAGCTGCGTATTAAAATGTCAGGGCTGATTTTTAGTTCCCCCTACCCCTGTCTCTGCTATTGTTAGCACACTGTTATTACTGCATCATCATTATTAATAACAATAATAATCAACAGTGGTATATTTTTATTGTCAATAAAGCAAATATGGTGCTTTAACGTACATAATCACATATTTAATCCTTCACTGGGCCCAGTTCTATGGAACACAGCAGGAGTCCTATCCATCCCATCAGTATATCCTGGCTCACTCTGTTGGTGAGAGGACGCCAACAGGAAGGGATCTGAGGACAGGATTGGGCCTGGAAAGGAGATGGAAAGAACCCACAGGGCAGTATCAAAGGCACAGATGACTATTTAGGAGATCTCCACAGGGAGACCCCAGAAGTGGGAATGTCTATTCCTAAGATCCTGCTCCACTCTGTCCAGCATGAATTCTCAGAAGACGCAGGCCTGTGGAGGCAGAGATTCTTCATATTGTACTGGGAACTCACTGACTTGCCTTCAAGGCCTTCTCCTAACTATTGGCTCCTTTCTGGTTCTATCCTGCTACAGCTTAACTACAGGCTGCAAAAATGGAGTCCGCACTTTAGAATTCTTGATGAGCTGTGGGCCTGGTCATGCCTGGAAATTACCTGTGAGCAGGGGAAAAATTATTTCCCTTAATAGAGTTTATGCAAAAATGATGCAGAATGGATTACAAGGGCATGTATCTAAATTGTGATTCCGTACATGGCACTGCATTAGTGATTTAATGTGGTTTTAAATGTTTGCTATAATGGATAAAATGAATGCTCTTTAGAAATTTTGTTTAAGGCGCCCGCAACAAAATTAAAAATAAATTAGAATTCAATTTCACATTGACATAGATCGGCCACCTTCCGATGCTCCTAATTTGCTCTCTCCCACACAATTTATGTCTATTGCATTGGCCCATAGAAATTCCAATGCCCAAAACTGCATCATTATCGGAAACACGTACATTTGCCCTTGAAGCATGAAAAAATTAGAGTTGGACTAAAAATTAAAACGGACAGAACTTATCTGATGACAGAACTTAAAATTGGCATTTAAATGTTTCTTCACCACACTGGGTCCCATCTCTCTTAAATTTTTTGCAGTTTCTCTAAGTTTTACACCATAATCTGCCACTTCCCTACAGCAGATGGATTGTGTGCCCGCTCTGAGGTGTGCCTGCTGTATAAATCCTTATCCAGACACACCTGTCTAACCTCTTGGCAGGGTCTTAATGAGAACAAGATCAAACAAGCAGGATAGTTTTGTAGACGGCAAGGTGGTAGAAGTGAGCAACACTGCAAAAAGCAGGGAGATAGTCCTCTGAGCTCTGGGCTGTCAGGGCTGGCCGCCACGGTCTCTCCACGCGCCACGCAGAGCTGAACGCCATGGTGGGGTGCAGAGGGGCTGGAACCAAGCACCGCCAGCTAGAAGCAGTAACTTTCTAAATCTGTAACAATGTGTGCTCTGCATACTGAGATGATGGGGCCGGCCCGTCCTCAGGAGGCACGTGCTGTGCATTTAAGTGGTGATGGATGGTGAGATCTGCCCCACGGGGATGGATGGCCAATGACAGATGCGAGGCAACTCACCACAGGCAGCCACACGATCTGGCCACGGAACGAAACAGAGTTGCTGCTCCCTATGGAAGGAGAGCTGCACCTGGGGCCCCGTGAACCCCATGGTTGGCCCCTTCAAGCAGGCTAACAGAGACACAAAAACCAGAGCCGGGTTCAGAGGGCAACTGTGCCGTCCAAATGCTAAATCCTAATTTTCCTGTAGGTCAACGTTTGCAGCGACCTCACTGCAAGCTAATTAAAATAAATCAACAGGTAAAAAAAACTCTCTAAGCAATGAAAACGTTATTATTCAATTTACTTTGCTATAGTTTTTCTTGTGAATGTATTTGAGAAAGTGGTATGGTTAGAAGAAGTACCTAATTAGCCTTCCTACCTTTTTTTCAATACTGTAGATGTATCAGTATGTCTAACATAAAAGAAACAGATGTGTATTATTTGCGATAAAATTACATGGAATGCTGTCAAAATCAAGAGGTTTAGGTAAGAGTTTTCCTAACTATGCAGTTTATAAATAATTGATATGGATGAATGGGTAGAAGTGCTGAAATTTAGATATTTGGAAATAGCAGAAGACATGCCCACAGTCAGGCTTAGTTCAAAATAAAGCTGAAAATCCATCTTATCCCTAAGTATTTATAAATAAGTTATAAATGTTAAGTTCCCTTTATTGCTTTTCATTCTCCTAATCATGTGGTAGAAAGGACAGCTGGTAAAACTGTCTCCCGACCTGCCTGCTGAGGTTATTTCTCTGCCCTTAAATTTTCATTCATTCATTCTGCAAACATTTGACGTTATCACATACCAAGTACTGTTGGGCCTAAGTCAGGAAAGAAATAACAAAAGATGAATATCACTCATACACAAAAAATTCAGAGTTATAGTTTCAGTAGACTACATCTAAAGCTAGAAGTAAAATACACCTGCATGATGTTTTAGAAAATAGACTAGTCTGCCAACCATAAGGTATTTATATTAAGATCTATTCTCTGATAAAACATAATATTAAATATCTGTTCCATTATTAAAAAATGTTCTATGGATATATAATCCAAAGCAAAATGTTGTCTCACTCCATAAAACTCTCCTAGTGAGTTAATGACAATGGCAGAAACAGAGTAAGTGCTGTGGACTTCCTGTTTTTAAAATATGCTATATCCTCTTCCATTTACATGTCCTGTTAGCATTTTCCTCCAACAAAAGCCCTGGCATTGACCACTACCTCTCAGCGGTTTTATTCATATTCATGAAAATGATATTCCTGGTAATCTGGTCATCTCAGCCTCCCCCAAAGCTGAAAGGACGCATCCAAGTACTGAGGAAGTAAGTGTTCTTCAGATGTAAGAGAACATGCGACCGAAGTTTAAGGAAAACATTTGCTGTGGGCAATCAGAAACTCACTGTGCCTATTGGCATCTAACTTATTGTAGGTTACTTTAAATCACATATCATGAAATTTTATTAAAACTGGTTCATTGCCAAATGGAAGGTATATTAAAGGAAAAAGCTGAAAACTTTTTTGTTCTTCAAAGTCATTAACACTTAAACTTAGCTATTCACTGGATCATTCCAAAGAAAAGTTATTAAATTAGAGCATAATTTTAAGGGCTAATAACCAAAATTTAAATATGTTAATCCTTCCACTAATTTCTGAGTACGCTTTGGCTACTTTAATCCCTTTAAAGAACTTTTTTATTTTAATTGTTTCAAAAAGAGAAGAACACTATTGTACCACCACAGGAATTTATATACCACTTGTAATTAAAAGACTTTTCAGCAATATCTGATTATATATACACATATTATATGATTTTTAAAAGTATTAGTAGATGTATTTGACAGGACGGTAGGATAAACCAGCACTTTATATGAATTTCCAACTTCGAATGGGATTAAACATGATTTTTCATGGCACAAAGCAAATCTGTACTTTGATTTCCTCCTGAAGTAACTTCTACTTGTCCGTCTTTCTTTCCAGAGAAAACCACGTCCCATGGACACACTGAGCCTCTGCAATGACGGCTCCCTTCCCCTGCCTGCAAGGCCCTCTCTTCCTTCTGCTTCCACTGGCCCAATCCCAGTGTCTTCCCAGGCCAGCTCAAGCCCACCTTCTTATGCAGTCTTGAACAGCCTCACCTGCTGAAAGCCATCCTTCCCATGGCATTATGGCATTCACATTCACTTGTTTTACAACAGACTTTTCCATTAACTGTGTCCTGTTCTCATTATCCAGGTGATGAGAGCACAGTACCCAGATACCCAGCAAAGGTCTGCTGACTTAAGCTGAAAGATGACATTTTTGAACTGTTAAAACTGAAGTTAAGGGCCGTCACCTCCACAGTCTTATCTAAACTGAGTGGAGACTCACAAAACATCTGTGAAACACCCATCATCCTCATTTTAGGGACGAGGCAACTCCCAGAACCAGAATTCAAACCCAGGGTTTGGGCTCGAAATCTGTAAGCTGTCTTTGGAGATGTGAAATGCTATTCCCTGCCTAGAAGGCTCTGTCTGCCCTGGGACTCACCAAAATTACCCCAAACCCTAATCTCTAAGCCACTTTGTTCACGTTTCCTCTACAAGTGACACCAACGGCTTATCACAAATAACAGAAAAAGAAGTCCAAAGTCAGTGGAAATGAAAGATATTAAAAAAACACTTCACATCATTCATTACAAAATTTACACCTACATTCTATGTCCATACATTAAATAGACCTTGTATTAAAATATCATGTTCTCCATATTCACAAATTCCGGTCTATTAAAAAAAGGGGGCACCGATTATGCAACTTTGTCCAGATTCTTCATGCTGGGAGGGACATCTGATTCCCCTCCTTCTTTGACAGAGAAGGAAACTGGGCTCAGAAGGATTCAGTCCCCTCCGGGTTACGACTGAACGAAGGCCGAGAGAAGAGCCTGGCCTCCTGACTCCCGGCCCAGCTGCTCTGCCCCTTAGCAGGCAGCGTGTTTCTGAAGGAACGCTGAGGATGGGGGTTGTCAGCCTCGTGGATGCTCAGGCTTCAGTCTGCCGCCGAGACGGCCCTACCCGGAAGCTGAGGCACAAACAGCCAGTGTATTCTGGCCCAAATTGTAAACTTTATTTTCAATCCGATGGAAATCACCCCCTCAAAAAATTAAAGATATATTAAGAGATGAAAGAAAACTCATCATAGTAACTACCTGCTGAAGCGCCTTGTCGGAAGCAGACTCCCTGTCTCTCGTTAATCACCTGGGCTTTCTTAGATCCTGCACACATCCTAAAGAGACTCACAGAACCTACCTGATTACAAACATAATATCCTCTACTTTTAATTCGACCTGAAAACACGAAAAATAGTCTCGAATTACATGCTAGGAAAGTTTCCTTTTTATGAAACAGATTAATGAGGGGAAAAGTAAAGATGTTGACATGTGTCTGTCACAGAGAAGAATTTCATTGTCGATGACGTAGGCAGGGAGGCACGTTGAATCTCGATTTTAAAAAATAATCATGGTATATGTTTAACATCTATTTGGGTCTGAAAGAAGTCTCTAGGTGCAAAATTAAACAATCGATACATTTAAAATTCTGCAAAACATTTAAGATTTTGACAGGATGTTACTTATGGCAAAGAAGCACCTACTTCTCTCTGGCATCTCCCTTTTAACACCATAGCAAATCATGCTTTCAAAAACAGAAAACGTCCAAGCTTTTTTCTTATATTGAAGAGAGTTTCAAAAGGGCCACGCCCTGTAGTTGAAAGGCAGAATTCCACACCCTTCACTTCCCTCTACCTCAGTTCAGTTCCGCTGAGGCCGCACAAATTCCAGCGCATGGGAAAGGCGACTTAGCCGTGTCGGAAATGAAGCAGGCAGAGTAAAGCTAGAACCTAAAACCAAAAATATCCCAGGGCAACAAGAAGTCAAACTGTGGGACCAGAGAGGAGCAGGAAAACACCGATGAACAATCCCCTCTTAAAGTGGCACGGAACTAAAGAAGTGTTCTGCATTCAACTCCGTTCACGCGGCCCCACTCAAGTTCTTTACGGTTGTCAGGAGAGGACGCAATTCTGTTAAAATTTAAGAGTAGTAAGGTTATTCTGCTTATTTCATCAGGACCCGAAGTGAAGAGTAAGGCAGGGAAAAAAAAAAAGCAGACTGTTTGGGCCTTTTTTCCTCCCCGATCACAACTGTGTTTCTATTTTGCAACAGATGAAACTCTCCGGTGTAGAAGGAGAAAGTAAATAAAAGGAGGAACTGTAATTCTTGAGCCCGTGCCAGTTTACAGTATTTAAAAAAAAGAATCTGCGCCACAGCTTGGCAGGAGGCCATATTTACAGTAAGCTATCTAGTGTTTTGCCCAACAGGAAGAACAAAGGGCGCAGTGTAGTGCTGCTGGTGTTTCAGATGCTGCCGAGGAGGAATGCAGCCCCGCGTGCGACAGGCCCCTTCCTTCTTACGGCTCTCTCCCCTCCGGGACTCTGCCAACGGGGTCGAAAGAGTCTATGAAAGGGCAGTGGGCAGCTTACCGCTCAGGGTTCCAGCTTAAACTTTAAGTAACCATTTATTTCACTCAGAAAAACGCAACCCCTCTCTACAGTTTAGTCTGGGCTTTTTAATTTCGAGAGCTTAAGAGCACATGATGTTTAACGAGAGAGGGAAGTCTGTCTTCTAAGCACGGCGAAACCTGAAACAAGAGCCTGGACTACAATTTTCTTAGTGGGATTTAATTTTTATATTCCTTCCATTATACTATTAGAATTTCTTAGCATATAAGTGGACTGAATAATACCAGGCAAATTATATTAAGAACTCAATTAGTATTTTAACATAGTAGATTCATAGTTTATTTCCAGAAGTAAATAAAAATTTAAAGTTATAGTTTTATGACCAACATGAAGTCAACAACAAAAACTCTTTTCCCTCGGTTATATTTCTTTGGAAACTATGCTCAAATATAATATAACTCAGAATTAAGTATACTGGAATTTCGACTTCTTTATATACACCTGGGGTTACATATTTGCTTAGGTATAAAAAAAATTGTCTTAAATACCAACATGGTGGACAACACAATCCTAATTTAACTTTCAGTTTTCTCACTGACGTTTTGTTCTAGTGGAGAAGGAAGACAAAACAAAGGGAAATAAGTATAAAACACAGGCAATGAGTGAGAATGCTAAAGAGGAAAACTAAAGAAGGAAAGAAGGAACCAGAGGGGCAGGAAGGAGAGGATGCCCGTGTGTGTGAGGAGTCAGCGGAGGTGTGGGGAGGTGAGGGTGCAGGCCGCACCTGCTGGGTGGGGACCAGGGAGAAGAGACTTCAGCTGTTTTTACCAGCAACTGAGGTGGTTTCCTGAGGAATAACTATGCATCCCCCACTGTTGTGGAGCTCCTCCCGATGGTGGGGGCCAGCGAGAGTTTTATTTAAACACAGATGGCTGTCGTAGGAGCTAGCTCTGGGAAGGAAGAGCTCCAGCAGCAGGAAAGAGTGTAAAAAGGAGAAAAGGTAAGGAAAAAGCAGACAAATGACGGAGAAGTGAAGAAAAGGGAAAAGTGAGAATGAAGTGAAAAGAAAGGGTTTTGAGGTAGTGCCCTAAATAGTAATATTCTTATAATAGCTGGCCATTAGACATTTAGAAAGAGAGTTTATCAACTCCTACAGCCTGGAAGAGGCTTCTCCTGAGAGTCTGAGTAGCTCAGAAGAGGGCTCACCAAGGCAATGTCAGATACTGCTATCGCAGGGTAGTGTACTGAGCTTTCATTTTTGTTCTGTTTCCATTGTTTTGTTTTGTTTCCTTCCGTGTGGGGACAGGTCGGGGGGAGGCGATTTCTCTGGGATACAGGCCTTAGGGCCTCCCAGTGCCCAGGAGCTGGTAGGACCTGAGAAAGGAACCGGTGTGGGGCCCAAACACAGACCCTGGGTGCGCGACATGAGATCTTAGTGGTGCCTGAAGGGGTTCTGTGGGCTTGGGCGACAGATCCATCAGATGCTGGGTGGGGGTGTAGTCCAAGGACCAGAAACACCACCTCGAATGTTCTACTCTGTGTGTAACCCCTGGGTCCCTCACCTCAACCCTGGAGGCATAATCATGAGAAATAATCATGAGTATGAGCTAGGGGGATGCCCTTCCCCTCCCATCTGGTTGCTTGGGGGCTCTTTGGGAAAAAAAGGCAACAATAAGAAAACATTCACACCCATCAGAGTAGCAAAAGCTTTAAAGTCATTAATAACAGTGTTTTCAAAAATATGAAACAAGGAGAACTCTCCCACATGGCTGTGTATAAACTGTAGGAGAACCTGGTAACAGCTAGCAAAAACAGGAAGATAAGCATACTCCCTACCCTGTAAATTTCACTTACAGGAAAACACCTGGGAAAAATCATATCACTGTACAAGGAAACATGTAAAAGTATTCACTGTACTACGGTTTACTCTAAAATAGATGTTTATTAAACTACAGTTTGGAGGAATGAAAAATTACAAAGGATTTTCATCCAAAGTAAAGAAACAAATTGTGTCCATATAATAGAATATTATATAGCAATGAAAATAAGTTCACTGAATCAACTGGTACCAGCAAAAATCTCAAAAAAGTAAAAGATGAACAAGCAAAGCAAGTATGCAATGTATGGAGATGAAAAACTGGAAAGCAATACAAGAGAGCAATTAGGCATTTAAAAAAAAAAAGGACTGGAATCTAAATTTTATCTCCCAATTTAATCTTATGTCTGATACTTCTTTTGGAGCATGCAAATTATTACTTTAAAATAGTTTTTATTAAAAAGTCAATTTAAAGCTGTAAATCAATCACGTATTTGTTATGGGAAAAATTCTCGAGTGGAGGCAGTTAGGAACCCATCAGTGAATCTGGGCTGGGATATACCTCCTTGCCACCTTCCCACCTGGCCCACAGGAAGAGAGGAAAGGACGCAGACTTGGGTGTGCAGGTGGGTGGAGTGGAGCCGCACAGAGGAACAGCAAACTGCGTAGCCAGCTCAGCCTCCCTCCCAGACTCCCCCTGCCGACCAGCCAGGCTCTCTCTCTGCTTTGAGAATCCCCGTCCTGGAGAAGCATCAGTAATGCACCAGGAGAGTCTCTAAGTGGGATCT
>PVKM010044620.1:0-12178 GCA_004027735.1 Carollia perspicillata | reverse complement strand
TGGAGTGCTTCGGAGTGTAGCTGGACAGACCTGCAGGCCGAGGGGCACTCGTGTGAGCATGTGAATGCACACGCATGTGGCCCCAGCTGCCCGATGGGCTGTCCGCCCAGACAGGTGGGCACTTACCTGAGCTGCCGTCAGGCAGGCGAGGGCTCTCGGGCACCACGCTGCTCACAAACTTGGCTCGGGGCAGGAAGAGCGCAAAGGGCTTCTCCACGGCCCCGTTGACGTCGGCCCCCTCTTCCTCCTCCTCCTCCCCCTCGCCCTCCGCCTCCTGCACCAGCGAGCTCTCGGAGGGATACTCGAACGTCGTGTGCAGGCTCTTGTCATTGAAGGAGATCTTCATCTGGGGGAGAAGGCACATCACCCAGAGCCGCTGCTGGCCTCCAGCTGGACCAAGGGTGGTGCAGTGGGGGCAGCAGACCAGAGCAGGGCAGCCAAGCACCTGAGAAGGCCCCCCACCCGGACCCTGAAGATCCCTAGGGGAGCTGGCTCTGGCCGCTTCCAGCCACCCCATGGGGTCTCCAGGACACACTAAGGCAGCTCCAAGGGTCAGAGAGATGCCTTCTCAGCTCGGGGAGCAGAGCACCAGCCACGCCTCCCCCCCACCCCCCGCCGTCTGCCGGTTCCTTGCAGGAGCAGAGTCCAGGTCAGGCTGCCTGGCAGCCCCGCCCCCTCAGCGCCCAGAGGCTCCTGCTGTTGGCCGGGGCCCCTCTCCAGAGCCAAGTTCATGTTGCAGCTTGCTCGGCACCTAGATGGTCCTGCCCACCCAACTCAGCACAGACCACCACTGCCAGGCATACCCAAGGCCACATCCCCACAGACCCAACTCGGGGCCCTGAAGCCAGCGGCTGCCAGAGGCTGGCACCAGGAGAGCGGCCCCATGTGCTGCCGCCCCCTTTCGTGGGCGAGTCAGCGCCGGCCTGAGAACGCACGGGGGGCGGGGTCAGGGGCCCTCTCCTCCCACCCCGCTGCTCCTGTCCACCCTGCACACCCTGCAGCCTCCAGAATTTCCCACCCGGCCGCAAGTCCCCAGGCCTGCTTGCGGGATGCCGCCAAGCCCAGCGCTCGGTAATGAATACTCAGCCTGCCCGCAGCAGATGGGAGCAGCCCTGCTGGAGCTCGAAATATTAAACTCCTGGGCACAGGACACCGGCAGCCAGCTCAGGTTCCTCCTCCGCCCCAGGAAGGAGCCGGAGGCAGGAGCGGGGCCTCCAGGCAGAGGATCATGGGACCCTGGGACAGCGGGACAGGGAGGGCCTCACAGGAGGGTGGGGCTGGCAGCCCCAGGCCACAGAGTGGCCCGGTCCCCAGCCTCAGGGGCACATGCAGGACCCACCAGTGTCCGAGAACAAGGGCACACACTCCCGCTGACCCACCCTCTCTCCTCCCTGGGCCACAGGAGCACATGCAGCCCCGCCTGCCCACCAAGCGCGGGGTCCTTCTGGCTCAGCGTGGCTGCGGCACAGACGCCCCAGGGCATGTCAAGGCTCCCAGAGCCCTTCGCCACAGCCACCCACACAGACCAGAGGCAGACTGCCCGAGTCAGGCAGAGCCAGGAGGGAGATGTCTGCTTCCATCCCTGGAGGCCCGCTGTCCCCCACTCTGCTCCGCCCCTGCCATGGGGCCAGGACGGGCAGGGGCCTGGCAGGGGGGTGATCGCCACAGTCTACAAGTGGGCAGCCAGCTCTGGGGGGCATTGCCTGGCCCTCTGGGACTTGGGGATCCCCCAGGAGGCGCCCAAGGCAGGACGGAGCTGCTAGCCCAGGGGCCTCCTCCTGCCCCAAGGCCCCACGGTGAATGGGACTTCCAGTCACCTCCAGGTACACGGCATTGTCCCTGAAGACCCTGAGCATTCTGGACCCATCCCCCACAGCTGAAGACACAGGAAGGGCTGGCTGCCAGGGCCAAGGCGGATTGGCGTGCCCTCATTAGTCCGCATGACTAGCTCCTAGCGGAGAGGCTGAGGGGGCTGGGCACTCGCAGGCACAGAGCCTGACACGGCCTGGCCGGGTGGGGGTGGGGCAGGGCTCACAGGCCCTCCTGCCTGCACCCAGCGGGGCCCGGGTCCGGGTCACGTTCCACCTCCCTCCACGACCCCTGACAGCCGCCTCCTCTGTGGGCCCATGTGTTCTGGCGATGCATGCGGCTGGGGGCACCCTCCAGACACCCGGGAGCTGGAAGGGGAGTGTGGGGCTGGCGCTCGCACACGCCCAGTCACCTGTCTCTGGGGACTCTGCCCACCGCACTGAGCACCGAGCACAGCCAGCAGGTGGGTCCTGGCTGGCCCCCTTCCCAGCTCTCTCAGGTCCTTTGTTCCCCTCGCCCCGCCCACCGCGCACAGACATCCTGGACTGTGAGCCGACCGGGCTCGACCAGCCCCAGCTGGGATGAGTGCCCCAGCCCTCACTCCCCACACACACACCTGCGGGCTCCCGCTTCACTAGCCCTTCCCCCAGCCCGAGCTCGGGTCTCCCTGTGCTGCCCCCACCCAAGCTCCCCACTGGGGACCCCAGGTCCAGACCCTTGGCAGGTGGGGAAGTGGAGCAGAGCAGGATACAGGCCTGCCCCCACAGCCGGGGGGCTCTGGGCAGACCACTGAGGGGGTCCCCTGCAGGCAGAGTCGGGCAGAGCGGGAAGGGCAGAGAGCAGCCACAGCCACGCCAGTGCCAGGTGCCTGGTGGCCCCCCACCCCCACCCCGGCGGGGCGTGCAGGGCTCCACACTGGCAGGCAGGTGGCCTCGCGGGCCCCGGAGAGTGTCGGCACCCCAGGTCTGAGGACCAGCTGAGACCGAGGGCCAAGGCCACGCCAGTGGATGAGGGTGCTGGGCAGTGGTCACCAAGGGTGACGTGAGGGCAGAAGTGTTGAGGACTGAGCCCTGGGGACACTGACATGCTGGGCTGGGCAGCGGACCAGCAGGCGAAGAGGTGAGGACAGCAACAAGGAGGGAAAGGAGCCACCAGACAGCGAGGAGCCCGGCCGGGCGGCACCGGACAAAGGGGTGCCCGCAGCGCCAACCCCATGGGAGGCGGATGCAGAGCGCTGAGGGGCAGCCCCACCCACCGGCAGCCCGGGGGCCGGGCGGGGGCGAGAGGGAGCCGGGCCCTTTGCCCAGCAGCGGCCGGCCGGGCCTGGCCACCCAGAGGGGTGGCGATAGAGCATCTGCGATTCCGCAGAGATAACTAAGTGGGGACGTGTGCTGCCAGGCGGGCTTCCTCAGGGCCCGGGCGGAGGAGTCGCCCCTGAGGCCGCACCGGCGCCCAACGGCCTCCCGCGAAGCGCTGCCCAGGGCGCCCAGCTGCAGGGGCCCACGGCACCCACACCTCCCCCCACCGCCCTGGGTCCCAGTGAGCAGTCGGCCCCGAGGCCCCGCTGGCCTCCAGGCAGAGGGAGGGGGGAGCGGGGCAGGGACCCAACCACAGGCCGGCAGAAGTGGTCCTGGTAAGGACGAGGCTCGGAGCCCAGAGGGGCCACAGACAGAGGGACGACGGGGGCAGCCCGGACCGGCAGGCTGCTCTGAAGGGCTGGGCAGCCCACGCCCCCATCCCACCCACCGTGCGTCCGGCACTCCCTGGGCAGGGCGGCTGGTGCGTGCCCAGGCAGGACGTCACCACCAGCAGGTTGTGCTACTCTAGCGGGGCAGGGCCTGCGCCAGGCCACTCGGCCATGCCGGTCTTCGTCCATCTGGACCCACAACCCTCTCAGGCTGGCACCGAGACAGGGCCAGGCCGGTGGAGCCCCCTCCATGCCAAGCCCGGTGTGCTGCTGGCCCCCAGGCCACTGCCTCACCCTTCTCACACCACCCACCCACAAGTGACCCCAGTCTCTGCACCCAGCCTGGGCCAGGGTGCACCAGGCTGCAGCCCTCCAGCCCCAGGAGGAAGCCAGGCTCCCACTGGAAGGGCGGACAGGGTAGCACGGCGGCTCCAGGACCTGCCTCTTCTCTCTGCACAGTGGGGAGCGGTCGTCACCTCCGGTTCCCCGGTGCAGCCAAGGCCAAGGGTCGGAAAGCAGGGTGGGAGCACACAAGGGGGCTGCAAGCATGGGGTAGGGCTGGTGGCCAAGGCTACCGGGTGGATAGTGCCTGGGAGGTGCAGGGCAGGGACTGGGGAAGAGTCGTGGCCCATGGCCCCAGAGGAAGGCCAGGCCAGGCAGGGGGCGTTTGGGGAGCCAGGTGTGGGTGCTCGGCCCCGCAGTAGGGACTGGCAGGAATGCAGGTGCCCTTGCCAGGGAAGGAGAGAGTGACATGGGGCCAAGGCAGTCAGGACACGAGTCAGTAAGTCAAAAGGAAGCAGACAGAGGGAAGAGGTGGCAAATCTGGCAGGCATGTCACCACCCCCAGGGAAACTGAGGCTGGGACAGAGGTGGCCTGAAGGGCCCCAGACACCAGCAGCTAAAGAAGAGGCCCGCCCGCACCATCTCTGTGCCGTCACGGAAACGCATCTGCTACCGGCCTGCTAACCATCCCAGGAGTTGTCCTTGGAATTTGCCCTGGGGCCAGACACAGGTGATACAATGACCAGGAAGAATGTGAGGAACGCTTCCTTGTGCTGAGAGGGTTCCAGCCCACCAAGCAGGGCAGGGCCCCAGGGACCTAGACTCCTGGGTCGCCCTCTGCCCCAGGCCCCTCCCCCTCGGGGAGGGGGGAGCCGTCCTCATCGCTCCCAGCACCTCAGGCCGCACCCAGACGAAGCCCGGCACACACGAGGGGCCCAGGGAACACTGTCAGAGCCCAGGTCCTGCTGAGCTCCAGGCGGCACACCTTCTGGGGGGCTGAGGGCACCCCTCTGAGTGGCTCCCAGCGCTGTGCCCCTAGGCTGACAGCGAGGTAGGGATCCAACCACACCTGGATCACAGGCCTCCTGCCCCTTCCCACTTCTGTCCTGGCACCTGCTACCTGAATAGACCAGGAGAGCAGATCATACCAGAGTGACCACTCTCTTACCTGGTGGCCAGGTAGAGCCACCAGGCCTGAGCTTTTCTCCCAGCTGGACCTTCGGTGAGACAGACCCGCCCAGCCGATTCCAGACAAAGCCCTGGGGCTCAGGGCAAGGGCTTCCCCTGCTCAGCCCCTCCTGGAGCTGGCATGGCCCCCCCGGCCCCAGCTCTGCCCTGGTCCACAGAGAAACGGCCCCTCCCCACCCCTGGCCAGATGGCCTGGGAAAGCCATACAGGAGACCCACCACCTGTGCACGTCCTGGCTGGAGACCTGCCCCCACCACTGACCTTCTTTCTCGAGGAGCCAGCCTTGGTGAGGCAGGACTTCTGCAAGGCCAGGTAGCCGCCAATCACTTCGATCTCATGCACGGTGGGGTAGCGCTTCTTCAGTGCTGCCCCCAGGACAGCAGGTGGCTCCGAGAGGCTCCCCACCTCCACCTCCTCGGCCTCCTGTGGCTTGGGCCCCCCGTTGGCCTGCAGGACCCCTGGCTTCCTCTTGGGCACCACTGTGAAGGTGTTGCCACCTCGGTGCAGGAGCTCTGACGGATGGTACTGGGGAGGCGCACCAGCAGCTGGGCAGGTCAATTTGGCTTCTTGGGGGATCTCGTCCTCCGAGTCCACCTCATCAATGAAGGTGACAGGCAGCCCTGGTCTACCAGGGTCCCCACCAATCTTGGCCAAGCCGGGAACCCCGAAGCCCTGGGAAGGTTCAGCTTCGGTGGCAGCCGGAAGGGATGGGGGTGGTGGTGGTGAGGATGGCCTCGGCCACCTGACGGCCCCGTCCACTAGGGCAGTGGCTGGCCTGGGGCAGGCCCCCTCCTGGACCCCCAAGGGGCCCCTCCCACTGACAGGCGCACTACTTGTTCCAGCCACTGCCTGGGCTGCACTCTGGGGGCCCTGGGAAGCCCAGACAGCCTCTGTCTCTGGGGGCCTCACAGACTGCCTCCCTCTGACAGGAGGAGTTCCGAAGGCCTTGCGCTTGGGGATGAACACAAAGGAGTTACGGGAGTTCGCTCGGAGGCTGGCCAGGGCCCGGGCCTGCAGGTCCCCGGCGGGAATCGTGTCCATATCTGGCTTGGGGGCCGGCCGGATCTCGAAGGAGTCGTTGGCGCTAGTGGCTGAGGAGACCCACTGGCGCTGGCTGGGAGTGGCACTGGCGTGGCTGGGCATGGGCAAGGTCGGGGGTGCAGCGGGGGTGGCACTGGAGGTCCTGGGACTGGGGGGCGGGTGGGTGGGGAACTCCCCCGACTCCACCTTTGGCTTGCACTGGCTCGGCCCAAACGCAGAGCCCGCAATGCAGTTGGCAGCGCCGGCCCGGGACTCTGGGGCCGCGGGCCCGTTGGGTGGAGAGCCAGTGCCCACACCGCGGTGCAGGCCACGCGGATGGACGGTGAAGGAGTTGCTGCTGGTCTTCTGCACGAAGTCGCTGCGTCGGGCCCCGGGGCCTGCGTCGCAGAGCTCAGACTCGAAGCAGGCCACACGCTCGCCCACCCGCGGGCCAGTTGGGCCGGGGGAGGGTGGCTGCGGCGGCGGCGGCGGTGGCAAGGGGCGACTGTGCTCCGGGCTCCCGCGACGGCGTGTCGGCGGGTCGAACTTCTGGAGTAGCCGGCTGACGCGGCCGGGCGGCGCCGGCGCCTCGTATACCACCACCTCGGCGGCGCAGATGCGGGCGGCTGAGCCGGCGTCAGGGCCGGGGGCGGCGGGCGGGAAGCCGGGCGCTGACTCGATGATGAGAATGTTGTCGGCTCGGATGGTGCGCACGCCCGGCACGCGGCTGTACAGCTCCAGCAGCTGCTGCACTGGCCGGGCTCCTGCGGCGCCCGCGCTCCCGCCGCGCCGCGCCCCGCGCCGCCGCTCCGACTCGAGCCGCATGAATGGGTTCTCGCGCAGTGGGCCCAGGCTATCGGCCAGCACGAGCCGCTCCTCCACCGGCTCAGCTGGTGCCGCTGCGTCCAGCCGGGCCCCGGGCGCAGCTGCCCCGCTCAGGGCTGCCAGCTTGGCCCGCTTCCGCTCCAGGATCTCCCGCTTCCAGGCAGGCATCACCGCGCGGGGCCCCGGGCCCGGCCGCCCCAGGCCTGCCATGGTGCGGAGCGGCCGCCGGAGCCAGCGCGCGCTGGGAACTGCGGCCACCGCCCGCCTCGGCCACTCCCTATCCCCCCGCAGCCGCCGCCTATTGGGGGAGGCTTGCTCAGTCCCGCCCCGCACCGGCAGCCCCACCTATAGGAGGAGAGGATGGCCGGCCTAGCTGATTGGAGAATGTTCGCCTTGGCCCCACCCTCCAGGGAACCTCATTGGATAGCGTCCCCACGGGGGTCGATCTCCACTGGGGAAGGCCCCCTTGAACACGCCCCCGAAACCTCGTGCGGTTCATTGGTGGCCCTCACTTCCGCCTCTGCACCATGTCTTGGTTCTTCGGGCAGGGCGGAGGCTTGGAGCCCGCAGGGGGCAGGTCCTGGCTGGCTGCAGGAGACCTACTCCTGCGTTCTGTGTTGTGGCTGACCTTGGCCCGGCCAGGTCCTTCCTCTTGGTGCCAGCACCCAGCCCGCCTGTTCCCCACGCCGAGAGCGCAGTGGAGGAAGGGCCTGCCCAGGACCAGAAGGCTATCCCCGCTCCAGCGGGTGACGCACAGGCTGCACACCAGCCTCGCGCCTCCCGGTCAAGGCCCCTCCTGGTCCGTGGATTGCCCACCTGCGGCCCTCTGTCCCCTGCGGGACTTAGCAGAGATGCCAATGCTGGAGCCCCGCCAGTGCTGAGGAATCGGTTCCTCAGGAATCCCTGGCTTTTCTGGCCCCTAGAATTGATTGTGTTGCACAAACAAGTGGGAAAAGCTTACCCCACACCTTGCCGTCCAGGGCCCACAGGGTGCGGATGGGACTCCAGAAACTGTGAGGAGGCACAGAGAGGAAAGGGACCTAACCCCCTCCGCAAATAAGCAGACCCACAGCTCTCTAATGTGGGATGCGCCACAAAGGCCAGGCCATGTATTCCCCAAGCTACTGTTGAACTTCCTTCATCCCAAGGCTGGTAGGGGTCTCCCTGACCCTGAGGACACAGCCTCCCTGTCCAAGTGCCAGTGAGGGCTGCCCAGTGCCCACCCATTCTCTCAGGTCTGCTGGAGCCGCGAGAAGGGAAATCTGCTCCCAGGAGAAGGGGAGCACTGGTACAGGGAGATGCCCCCTGCCTTCCGCACCGGCCCTGCAGTCAGCGGCTGCTCAGAAACGACATGGCCGCCTCCCACACCACTCATTTCTTAGGGGAGGAGTTCCAAGGGCACCCAGGGCAGGTTTCAACCAGAGGTGCCTTTCTCACCGTCTGGATGCCGTGGCAGTGAATCACCTTTCCAAAAGAAGCTAAACCTCCTTATGCTCATCACCCGTAACAGCAACAGGACTCCCCAATGCTGAACTACCAGAATAAAAACAGGGGAACGACAGATGTGCAAGCGAAAAGTGACATTCAAAGGAAACCCACCCCAAGTGCTCAGCTGGTGTCTGTGGGACAAACCGGACCAGTCTCCAACTCAAGCAACACAGCATGCACCCTCAACAAAGGGTCACAGAGCTGCAGCCCTGGAACAGGGGTACACAACCCTGGTTGGTAGAGGCCCACGCTGCTCACCAGGGACATTTTTCTTCCAGAAGACTTGGCAATGTCTGGACACACTTTTGGCTGTCAGAAATGAGAAGCTACTGGCATCTAGTGAGTAAAGGCCAGGGGTGCAGCTAGACATCCTGCAACGCTCGGGAGAGCCCCGTGCAATGAAGAATGACCCTGCCCAAAGGGCCATCAGTGCCGAGGCCAAGAGAACCCGCACACTGCAGCCACACCCGCTGTCCGTCAAATATTCTTTCCTACAGCGTGGCGGCAAGGTCCACAAACACCACATGCTGGCCGGAGGCCAAGGCTCTGATGTCACACAAACTACTCGGTAGGACCGCAATAAGGGCCTGCCTCACGACTTCGTGTCAGCTCCCAAGGCGGGAGGTCGGAATTCTCCGGGGGAAACCTGCCCATCCACCTACACCACACAGCGGGAAGTATCTCAACACTCATTGGATTTCACTCCAATTGGTCAGGCAACCACTGTGCGGTTCAGTAAAACATCCTCTTATTTTATTTTCATCTCAGCAAATATTCTCATTTGGCACCTGACTGGTATCAAACCAAAGCCCTCAGGCCGACACATGTGGGCTGCGGCCATTCGTACACCTCCCAACTCGCAGGTCTCCACACCCGTGGGCATCAGAACACCTGTTCCTCTCTCCGTCCCTCAGGCAGGCCTCAGTGGGTCTCAGGTGCGCTAATGCTGCTGGCCACAAGGTGGCGGCAGAGTAGAGAAGCTGCGATCAGCCGGGACAGGAAGTCAAGCAGAGCCTTTCAAGCAAAGTTCTTTTCTCAGGTGACAGGACCACCAGACAGGGCCCTGCTCATGCTCAACACAGTCCTGTCCGCCTTGGCTGGAATGCCGGAAGGGCTGCCCTGTTCCCAGTGGCACAGGGGAGGAGATGCAAGCTGGCTCTTACTCGTTAGAGCCCAAATACCTAAGGAAGTCTTGTCTGGGTTGGGACAGTAGGTTCTTAGGTCAGCGATGCTGGCTGTCTCTGCGGTCTTCGCACAAGGGTACTTTCCCAGGGTCCATGAAAATACTCAGAGCCTATTAGGACATTCTACTTAGACGCAATGTCCAGCTGTCAGAGGAGATCAGGACTGTCTGCCCTGGGGCCCTTCTCAAGATTTCCATTCAGGATCAGCTATTTAAAGGGTAAAAAACCAGAAAATACATCTTTTCATCCCTGCTGAAAAAACAGTTTCAGGCATGACTGACGTATAGAAAACTGGGCACTCTGCAGGCACAGGCTGGCGTTGCTTCCAGACCCAGACTTCTGCCCCACTGCGGGGGAAGGCTGGCTCCTCAGGCTTCCAGGGGGTGGTCCTCAGCTCGGGGTCCAGCATTCTCGCTACGGAGAGCTCCCTCTCTGGCCACTCTGCGAGGTTAGTTGACCCGGCAGGCGCGGATCATGAGCAGCTGCAGGAGAATGAAGACTGGAGACGTGATCAGGCCGAACCAGAGCTCCCGAGTCTGCTCTACCAGCTTCTGGCACAACAACATTTCGAAAACAAACTTGAGGCTAAGAACCGTGAGGATCCAGAAGAGGCGGAGCACGGCCAGTCGCTTCTCTCCGTCCTGGAAGAGGCGCACCGACACGATGGTGGTGAAGTAGGTGCTGAGCCCGTCAGCGGCGAAGAAGGGCACGAACACGTTCCACCAGGAGAGGCCGGGGGCCAGGCCGTCCACACGCAGTGCTAGCAGCACGGAGAACACCAACAGGGCCAGCAGGTGTACGAAGATCTCGAAGGTGGCGAAGCCCAGCCACTGCACCAGCTCCCGGAGCGAAAAGAGCATCGCGCCGGTTGAGCGCGGGCCGGGGCCCAGCCGAGAGCCCCTCCCACCGGGCCGCGCCTCCTCTCCCCGCGGGCTTCGCTGACGCCTGCCGCGGCGAACGAGAGGCAACCAGCAGCCCCGTCTGCCCCGGCTCTCGGTCCCAGCGCGCCGCCGACCTCCAGACCCCGGCCCGGGACCCAGCACTGGCCGCCAACGGACGCCCGCCCTGTTCGGACGCCATGCCCCGTCGGGCGCGGGCCAATGGCGTCATTTCCTGCAGGCACCGGAAGTCGGAAGTCAGAGCCCGTCCCGACCGCCTGCCCTAATTTCTGGGTGCCGGGATCTCCGGGGCGCATAGGCTCCCCAATGCCGAGCCCGCGGCTGCTGGTCCTCTTCGGCAGCCAGACGGGCACGGCCCAGGATGTGTCGGAGAGGCTGGGCCGCGAAGCCCGGCGCCGGCATCTCGAGTGCCGGGTGCAGGCGCTGGACTCCTACCCTGTGGTGAGGGCTCCGGGGGCCTGGGTAGGGAGACCGAGCGTGCCGGGGGCGTCGGCCCCCAGAGCCCTCGACCGCAGGGCGCCGCGTTTTGTCTGAGAGTGGACCCGTCCGTTACGGAGGACGGAGGGAATGGGAACGCTTGGGAACAGCAGCTCACCTTAGCATCTGGAGGAGGGGACAGGAGGAGGCTGAGAGACTGGGAAGGCCTGGGCTCGCGGTGCCCCCTGAGTCCGTTTGCCCTGACACCCTGAGCGAAGGAGAGCGGCCAGGCTGCGGGACGGGCGCCTGGTCCGTGCAGTCTGCGCTCTTACACCAGTGTTTTTTTGTTGAGGCGAACCTGATTAATGAGCCCCTGGTGATATTTGTTTGTGCGACCACGGGCCAAGGAGACCCCCCTGACAACATGAAGGTAAGGCCGACCTGAAGTGGCTCCCTGTGCTCAGGCGCCCAGACCCCAGCCGGGGTCCCTCACCCCGTTTTCACCGCCTGCTGGGTCTGAGAGGCACAATGAATACTTGCCCTTTTCCATGGTGCCCGGTAGCCGTGGGTTTGAGAGGACGTTTTTGGGCGGGGCCAGGGGTTCTGGTTATCCTCCTTAATAAACTCTTCACAGGTCACCATTTTAACCTTTCGTATTTTTCCAGGGTTATGTATGAATCTGGGTCTTCTGTGTGTTTCAAAATTGTCTGACCTTCAGGAAGCATTCTTCAATTCTTTGACCATCTCTTGGGGCACGTTATATTTCAAGCATGATCTGGTGCCAGGGGTCCAGTGCCATGAAGCCAGTAGCCACAGCCCCGCCCTCAGGGATGCAACAACAGGGAGAGGCATAACAGGCAGACATGGGGCGTCACAGGCAGTCATGGGGTGGGAAACCCAGCTTCAGGGGGAAGTGCCAGACGTGGTGGGAGGACTAACCTGGGGGCTCAGGGACGGCTTTCCGGCAGACGGGAGTATAGGCTGGGTCCTAAAGGGTACGTGGGGCTAGCTCGGCCCCAGCAGAGAGGGAGCGGCCCTTGCAAGGGAGGATAGCCCAGCCTCTGGGAAGAGTGAAAAGCAGCTCAGGGGGATGGAGCCAAGGAGCATGTTGGGGAGGAGGGGGACGAAGTGGGAAGCAAGGCCCGGTCCAAGAAGCCAGGTCGCCACAGGGACATGGCCGCATCCAGGTCCTAGGAAAACCACCACTGGTCTGCGGGAGGGCGAGGACAGCACTGAGGCGCACAGTGCAGGCGAGACGCCGAAGGTGGGCACGTTCCACAGACGCGGAGGTAGGCTCGGCGGGACGCGGAGTCAAGTGGATCTTGAAGACGAGGAAGGAGGTGGGACTGAGACGGGGGTTCAGGCTCCGGTACCAGGCA
>PVKM010044619.1:0-12182 GCA_004027735.1 Carollia perspicillata | reverse complement strand
TTTAGTTCATGTCCATGTGTCATAAGTTCTTTAGCTTCTACATTTCCCACACTACTCTTGCCCTCTCCCAGTCTATTTTCTCCCCACCGTCTATGCTACTTATTCTCTGTACCTTCTCACCACCCTCTCCTCCCACTCCCCTGTTGCTAACCTTCCATGTGACCTCCATTTCTGTGGCTCTGCTCCTGTTTTAAGTGTCCGCTTAGTCTGCTTTTGTTTTTGGTGTGGATGTTAAGAACTGTGAGTTTGCTGTCCTTTCTCTGTTCCTGTTTTTTATCTTCTTTTTCTTAGATAAGTGTCTTTAACATTTCATATAATAAGGGCTTGGTGATGATGAACTCCTTAAACTTGACCTTATCTGAGAAGCATTTTATCTGCCCTTCCATTCTAAATGAAAGCTTTGCTGGACAGAGCAATCTTGGATGTAGGTCCTTGCCTTTCATGACTTGGAATACTTCTTTCCAGCCCCTTCTTGCCTGTAAGGCTTCTTGTGAGAAATCAGCTGACAGTCTGATGGGAACTCCTTTGTAAGTGACTGTCCCGTTATCTCTTGCTGCTTCTAGAATTCTCTCCTCCATTTTGATCTTGGCTAATGTAATTATGATGTGCCTTGGTGTGTTCCTCCTTGGGTCCACCTTCTTTGGTACTCTCTGAGCTTCCTGAACTTCCTAGAAGTCTATCTCCTTTTCCAGCTTGGGGAAGTTCTCCTTTATTATTCATTCAAATAAGTTTTCCACTTGTTGCTCTTCCTCTTCCCCTTCTGGTACTCCTATAATTCGGATGTTGGAACGTTTAAAGATGTCCTGGAGGCTCCTAAGCCTCTCCTCATGTTTTTGAATTCTTGTTTCTTCATTGTTTTCTGTTTGGTTGTTTCTTTCTTCCTTCTGGTCCACTCCATTGATTTGAGTCCCGGTTTTCTTCCCATCACTATTGGTTCCCTATGTACATTCCTTCATTTCACTTAGCTTCGCCTTCATTTTTTCATCTAATTTGCGACCAAAATCAACCAGTTCTGTGAGCATCCTGATCACCAGTGTTTTGAACTATGTATTTGATAGGTTGGCTATCTCTTGTTTGCTTAAAAGTGTTGGCTCTGGGGCTTTGATTTATTCTTCTGTTTGAACCATTTTTGGTTAGGTCATGCCTGTTACCTACGTGTGGCAGAACATTAGGTGTTTACCGGGGCGGGGTAACCTAGTGGCCGGGTTGTGATGTTGTCTGTGGGGGCAGGGTCAGAGAGGGAACAATGGCGCCTGTTCCGTGCTCTCTCGGATTTCCGTCTCCTCTGCTGCCTCCCACAAGCTCCTAGTTTATCTGTGTGCAATTGTGTGTCTGAGGTTGGCCAACTGCCCTGTGTGCTCTGTTCGTCTCCTCCCTGAGTCTGGGGTCTGCAAGCTCCGTGCCACCTACTCTCCCAGGCGCTCCTGGTCTGCCAGCCACTTCTTTTTCCAGCCCTGTTCCCTCTCCGCCGACTGCTGATTCTGCGCCTCTGACCGGTCTGGTTGAATGGTTGTGGGACTTCCGTAGTTCAGTTTTCTGTGTTCTGGTTGTGTTATTGTTTATAAATATTTGTTGACCTTAATCTTGGTTGTGCAAGGAGGTACAGCGTTTTCATCTATGCCTCCATCTTGGCCAGAAGTCCGGAATGAATACTTTCTTTGAAATGACACTCTTCAATTTAAAATATTCACGCTTAATCATTATTTTCACTCTTTGCTTTTCAAGAAGATCTAAAAAACAGATCTAAAAACATTTTGTATAGAAAAGGAATATTTTTTCCCCAGTGGTAGAATAGGACAAACAGAAGAAGAAAAAGCAGGGCACAGAATAACGACAGGCAGACTCTGTGTGCTCAGTCAATAAATTGGAATAGAAATAGACTTGAAGTATAACAGAATTTATGTGCTAACATTGGCATTTCAGCTCAGCAGGAAGAGAATGGGTTACCATTTAATCAGGGTAGATTTCTGTTTCAGACCACACCCAAAGTAAAGATTTAAATGTGAAAGTAAAACTTGACAGTTTTAAAAGATAAGGAAGTAATTTTTAAAATAGCCTCTGGAGGCTTTTCTAAGTGGTATGACAGTACAAAAACCATGGGAGTAATGTGAGTCCATAAAAATTGATCATGAAAACTTATGTATATCAAATACTAAGTAATATTAAAGGCAAACTGGGAGACAGAGTTTTTGGTACCTTTGAAAGTGTTAATCACAACATATTTATGATGCATATGGGAGATTTAATAAAAAGCATTTCTAAACCAACAAGAAAAAGAGAAGCAATTTAATAGAAAATGGACAAAAAATGAATATCACTTTATATAAGAAGAAAAGTAAATGACCAGTAAACATATGGAAAAGATAATGAACATACTAGAAAATTACACATGTTAAACAATTGAAAGTTAATTTTTCTTCCAAATAAAGGTAAAAATGAAAATACTAGCAGTGTTACAGGGAAATTAGTCCTGGTTTATACCATTTTTGGCCATATAAATTGTTATAGCTTTTCTGTATGGATATTTGGCAATACAGAAGAAAGGTCTTAAAATTTTTCATGTGCTGTGACCCCGAAATTTTACTTGCTGGAATCAATCTGAAAGAAATAATCATGTCTGTGTACAAAGATTTTGCTATTAGAATGTGATCAAAGCATATAATAACTAAAAATTAGAAACAGCTTCAGTCTTCGATGATAAGGAAGCCACTAAATGTATTCTGATGTAGGATGTGTGATGACTGGTGTATGATGAAATTCTATGTAACCTTAACATGTTAAAGAAAAAATTATGTTTCATGTCCAAAAAATTCACTGTTATCTTGTTCAGAAAAAACTTTAAAATGATAGTAATATAAGTTATATGTTATATATGCACAGAAAAATATGGTAGAATAATATATATCACATATATCAAAATATTAAAATAATTTTCTCTAGGCAGAGGAATTATAGGTAATTTTTAAATGTCTCCTTTTATCAGATTTTTTAAGAATGAACACTTCTTGCTTGGAGAACAAAAGGTAAAGCAGCATATATTTTGTTTCAACATCATAGCTGGCACAGTTGAATCATGGAGATTAAACTGGATAATATATAAGAGAGTCCCTAACACGGGAGTGAGAATATAAGGGGCCTGGTACCTGAGGCCTGAACTCAAATCTAAGACGTTACCACGTGCTCCAGGAACTTACGGCATTTTTTATTAAAGATGGACTTCCCTGCTTGGCGGATTGCCAGAGTCCCAGCCCACTGTCTCTTTTGCTTTGCAGCCAAACTTTCTATTTTTAGGTCCATATAGATCTCGGTAAGATGACTGGCAAGGAACAGAGGAAAAAAGTAGACTCTAGCCTGTCATTTTAAGATGATTCCTATTGCATTGACCTTCACTGCACTGTGATGTGCAGGAGTGTGAACCCCTCCTCTTAAGCAAGGCAAGTCAAGGAGTGTCCCTACTCAAGCAGGAGTGGATCCAGTAGCCATTGTTGTGTTATCTGCTGTGCTATGCAAAATAGAAATTGTGTACATGCAACCAAGATATCAAAGGGAAGCACAGGCTTATGACCCACAGATCGATTATGGAGCCCAGGGACATTTTCGATGGCAGGGAGGTGAGGCACATTGGGTAGGCGAGGTGTGTGCTCCCCCTGTGGTAGTTGTCTTGGAGCGTGTTTTCCTGCAAGCACCACGGAGTCACAGCTGGGCCTGTGGGGAATAAACGAAGAAGAACTGCATATAGGAATGGAAAAAGTGCTGTGTCCCAAGGGTCCCTTTACAATTTAGGGTGTAACACACCTCTTCTTTGAGGTCATAGTGACAGATCTTGTTAGTAAGGAGTGTGCATGTGTGTGTGAGTGTCTTTGCAGGGTACAGTGCTGGTGGTCCGTGGCTCCGGTTGGTGGTGTCAGGAGTCAGAGGAAGATTTCTCTGCACTTCTGCGGCATGTAGCTTTGGTGCACTGTGGGCATCTGGAGGACACAGTGGCAGTCCTTTCTGGTGACATTTAAGGGGCAGAAGAAGACAGGATGGAAAGAGTATGGAGGTGGGCTCCATCCTGTGGCTGTCAGGACTCGTTTCTTCTGTGTATCGGAGAACCCCCTCTGAGGTCCCAAGGTGCACATTTGGGGAACTTGTTGCGGGATGGATATTCCATTCAAGCAAGCGGAGTGGAAAGACTCAGCAGTATATGGGTGGCTGTTATTAATGTAACTTCCCTTTAAACCCAGAGCTGTGCCCTGGGAAAATGTGTGCTACACAGACAAGTGCTCCTTTTTATGATTCATTCATCTGGCTCCAGCTTAGTTCTAATGAGACCAAGGCCAAGGCCATGGCCTCTATCCCCTCAGGAGCCGTCGGTAACTCATGGCTCCACAGCCGGGGTGCCGCCTTCGCCCTTGCCCATCTCGGGGACTGGGTGAGAGAGGACACTGTCTGACTCTGCTTTGCACGCCTCCCCACACCCATGCTTCCTATCTGTCTCAGTGCCACTGCTCTAAGCACCCTGAATTCTGTAACCTAACAAGCTCATCCGTGACCTTGGCTCCAGGCCACATTACATTTCCTGAACGGACACTGCCTGCATCAGAGATGCACAGGCTGCTCTGTTGGGCCTTTCAATGGATATGGGTGGCTCTAACAATTAGTTTTCATGGTCAAATGTAGCTTGAAAGAAACCATGCCCAGCATACCCTGTGGCCTGAGAGTTTGACAAGGATCTTGCATAAAACTAACCTCTGTTCTTTCTCCACCTTCTAAGAATGAATTGGCAGTCTGCAGCCATGTGCATCTGGACAGGGATCGAGTTGGATGTTTCACCTGAGGTCCCTGGGTCCTGTGTCTTGAACTGTCCCATCACTCTAGTCTGAAGCCTTTCATTTTGTCCTCCATCCTACAGGACTTGTTTTAATTACCTCCACATCTTCTCAATCTCTTGTATTTATAAGGGTTGTTTGACTGGCAAGGAAATGAAACTCGAGTCAGACCAGCTACATTTATGGACTCATACCTGGGGAGGGTCCTAGATTTGCTCCGAGAGACTGAAGTGCTGCAGGACCAGTCTTAGAAATTGGACCTGGGACACACCCTACCAGAGACCTCTCCCTCTTTCCCTCCCCTGTCCTTGTCTGGTTTCATTCTGCGGCAGGGCTCTCCAGATGGTGGCCAGCACTCCCCAAAGCTCACTCTCCTGGCTTAGCAAACAGCAGGAAAACTCCTTTCTGCAGAGCCTTTACAGCAACCCAAGAGAAGGGCTCCCGCGTTCATGTCGGAGATCAGCCATCATTGGCGATGGACTAAAGTACAGCTGACCCTTGAACAGCACAGGTTTGAACTGCGCCGGGCCACTTATACGCATACTATTTTCAATAAATGCTGTAAATATATTTTCCCTTTCTTATGATTTCCTTAATAACATTTTCTTTTCTGTAGCTTACTTTATGGTAAGAATACAGGTATAATACATATACTATACAAAATATGTGTTAATTGACTGTTATGTTATCGGTCAAGCTTCTGGTCAACAGTAGTCTCTTAGTAGTTACGTTTTTAGGCTGCCGGGGGTCAGTGCCCTACCCACATTGTTCAAGGGCCAATTGTACTGAGTAATCAGCTGGGTCTAGGTCATGTGTTCACTCCGGCAGCTTATGTGCCTGTGTTGGGAGTGGGGGAAGCAGGGAATTGTGTGAAAAAAAATAGTGACAGCACTTCTCCTTAATCTTCCTGAAGACTTAACTGCTCAACCCCGTGGCTTAGAGCCCAGTGTAAAAATGGGAGCTTCTGAATGAGCCCAGAGTAATGAAATGCAAATCAGAGGAGAAGACTGATAAACTTGGAATTTAATCTTTATATTGCCATCAGGGGTATCATCTAGATCCTTCTTTAATAGATAAGGAAACTGATGCACAAATAATTCAAGCGCATTGCCCAAGACAAACTGCCCAGTTGGTGGGTAACTGGACAAAGAACCAAATATCCTACCCCCAAGTTTACTGTTTTTTTTCCCCTGCTGGCCTGACTTCAACAGTCGTGTTATCAAGCTCATTAGTGACTTTGACGGAGGGGGGAATTTCAAACAGTGAGTGAAGGGCAGCCTTGATGATGGTCTGCAAATCCCATTGCCAAGGCAGTCCTCGTCCTTTGCTTTTTGGTCAACAGGCTTATCTGCTTTCATGGGTCATTGAACTATGTGAGGCAGTCAGGACTCAAAGGGTAAATTTGGGCCTCCTTGCCTTGGTTATGTGGGCTTCTGGGGCCTGCGTCACAGTGTCAGGTCAGAAGGAAAGGAAGGGAGAGATCAAAAGTCAAACCCAGTCTAGGGTTCCACTTCTACTCAAGATGTGAAAAGCCACAGAGAATACTGCTTCTGGCCTTGCAGTGAGAGAAAGTTAGATAATCTGTAAAATCATGACTTCTTCTGAGCACATTAGAGAGCTGAGGTCACAAGGCAAACCAAACTGAATTCCCTTGTAGGAGGGGTGGCCAGTCTTTCGCAAGAGACGCGGGACACGTGATTCCTGAGTTTTTCAGAGCATGGGAAGAACAGGGAGCAGCTGTAGCAACGAAAATTTTAGCAAATTCTTAAACGCCAAGTGTGGGCTGATGTAACTGGTTAATTACTCAATTTTGACTGTGTGTTGAGCACTAAGAAGAGTAGGTTCTTTCCAAACAGGTCAGCCTGACTTTGACCCTTCTCCTTCTAGAGTACTTGAAGGTGGGTGCATCGGTTATTTATCACTGCGTAACAAACTACCTTTTAAGCAGTGTGAAACACCAAACGTTTGTCACCTCACTGTTTCTGTGAGTCAGGAATCCTGGAGCACGTGAGCGGGGGACCCCTCACTCAGGGTCCCTCACAGGCTGCAGGGGAAGTATCAGTTGTGGCTCACGGCTGTGGCTATGTCGGCTCTACTGGGAGGCAATCTGTGTCCACGTGCACGCACATGGCTGTTGGCAGGGCCCAGGCCCCACTGGCTGCTGGCTGGAGGCAGAAGTCAAGTCTCTGCAGGGTAGCTCACCTCCCTCAGGTGGGGTGCATAAACAGGAGAGACGAGAGAGGATGCCCAAGAAAAAAGCCACATGTCACCTACTCTCAGAAGTGACGTCCCATCATTTCTGCTGCACTCTGTTTATCTGGTTCATCCAGAGCCCAGGGAAGAGAGTTACCCGAGGACATGAACACCAGGAGGCAGGGATCACCGGCTGCCTGTCCCAAGGGGAAGACCGTATCTGGGGTCTCAAAGCTATGGATTGCATCCCTGGGGGAGGAGGCGCTGAGCAGGAGCGCAGGGTGTCTGGGTGCCGAGTTCTGCAGGGCCTGGAGCCTTGACAGGAAACGTGGGGGTGGCAAGCCCCAAGGATTTTACACTCAGTTGGGTTAGCATGGAAGGGACCATCTGAAGAGGGGGAGGAAGGTAACAGACACATGTGCCACATGTTTCTGTTACAGAATTAAATTCTCAAAACCTGTGGAAAAGGTATGAGCCCCATTTCACAGGTAAAGAAATTGAGGTCCAGAGAGGATAAGTATCTTTCTTAAGACCACACAGGCATTGATATGATGGTTACGGCACTCTGTAAACATACTAAAAATCATTGAATTTATACTTACAACAGACACGTTCTATGATACTTAAATTACTTTTCAATAAATTATCACTATTATTTTTTAAAAATACCATGCAGGTAGCATGTGGTACAGTAGGAAGTATCAGGCCTATTTGTTCAACTCTGTATCAGTCAGCTCAGGCTGCTGTAACAAAATACCACAGTCTGGGTGGCTTAAAGGACAGACACTTATTCTCTTAGTTCTGGAGGGTTAGAAGTCTGAGGTCAAGGTGCTGGCAGATTTGCTTCCTCCTGAGGCCTCCCTCCTTGGCTTGCAGATGGCTGCCTTCTCCCTGTGTCCTCTGTGTGCACAGTCTCATGTGGCCACAATCCCTCTCCTTCTACGGACACCAGTCAGACTGGATGAGGACCCACCTTAATGGCCTCATTTTAACTTAATCAAAACATTAAAACTTTATTTTCAAATGTGATCATATGCTAAGCTACTGGATGTTAAGAACTTCAACATGTCAATTTTGGGGGGTACACCATTTAGCCCATAACAGACTCCAAAGTTTATATACACTTTTCCCAACAATACAAACCTATAGTTGCATTTGTTAATAAAATTTGCTAATAAACAGTATCTGGGTTTTATTAGTAGGGTGTTTGTTTCGTTTGTGTAGAACGGTATAGTGAACATTCTAATTCCTGCAGATAAGTATTTGCAAATGGCAACAGTTTTAAATGAGCTCACATTGCATTCTCTGGGTACTCTTCAAATAAATTGATGCAAAGCCCAGAAGAGGAATAGTTGGATTCTTAAAACAAAAAAAATTAAGTTGAATTATTTCCAGTATTTAACATCTGTTAATATCATTTATCACAGAGACAAGTTAACTAAAAAGCATCCAAAATGTATAATGAATGCTAAAATTATTTGTAATGTGATGTTCTCACGAGTCTTGCCATCTCTCTCCTGGTTGCCGTGCAGCGATGATGTGCTGAGACAGCACGACCTCCGAGCCGTCGTGCTGAGGCTGGCCTGCCTTCGCTGGGCGAGGCCAGTGCGCACCCCGAGAACACGCAGGCCTGTCATAGGAGCAAGTGTGCATAGACCTAGGCCTCTAAAAAGTGCAGACATACAAATTAGCTTATTGCTGTCCTGATGTGTTAAAATTTGACGTGTAAGACATTTGATAGTGCACTTTACTTTTTAAAAAATCCTTACATGAGGACATTTTTCCATTGGTTTGAGAGAGAGAAACATTGATGCAAGAGAGCAACATTCTGATCAGGAATCGAACCTGCAACCTTCCTGTCTACAGGACGATGCTCCAACCAACTAGTCACACCAACCAGGCTGCATTTTATGTTTTAAAAAATAAAATAATTTTTAAAGATACTTAAGCCAAACATTTAAAGGGTCCCCATGCAACCTAGGGTTCAGGGGTATGTAATCTGAAACTACCTACTATATATGCTGAGGTTCCTTGTGACTCCCAGGTCATTGGCACCCTGCCTGGGACCTGCCTGGTGCAGATACTGTGGATAGCTGGCCACAGTTTAGAAAGACAGGGTCCGGCCCCTAGGCTATATACCAGCTGCATCAAAGCATGAACTGCACGATGGGAGACCCACTGAGCGACAAGCCAGGCATGTGCTTGAAACAAAAATTCCAGGACAATTTGAACGAAACACTTCATTTTGAGTTAACTAGCCACGGGTTTAAAGAGTGACTGGAGAATCCCTGTTATCTGCTCTCCAGATCGACCACAAACTTCAGCATTCCTCAGGAAGAATCAAAAGTCACTTAAAACTGCCTTTTTGTCGGCTTCCTCCTTCAATTAGAGAAGCCTTTGTAGAGGAGGACCAAACGAGTCCATAAAAAGGGCTTATTTCCCATTTGGCGCTCAGACGAAGCCAGGCTCCCCCTCTCTCCTGGTTCTCATCCATTTTCTCTCCACGTTCCTCTCCCCCACCTTTTCAACCAATTAAGGGAACTGCAGATTTGGTGCAAACGCTGCAAAAGCTGGTCTGTCTTTCTTTCTTTTTTAATATTGAGTTTTTCAGTCAACAAGGAGAGGCCAGCCAAGATCCCTTTATCTCAAAGACAAGCAAAGGCAGCTAATGAGGGAGGAGGGAGGACAGGAGAAGTGGAGGGGACATTCTGGAAGCTTTAGTAATTCTTTGGAGGAGATAACGTGATCCTAAGCAGACTGATTTTTCTGCGGGGAACTGGTTCACGGCCCAGCCTGGCCACCAGGCAGCACTGCCCCACTGGGTGGCAGCAGAGAGCCGTCTGTGCTTTCCTCCGGCTCTTGCCATCCCTTCCCCTCTGCGTGGTTGAAGTTTAAAACCCGCTCTGTTTATCGAATGGAAGCATACCAAGAATTTTGCTTAAGAGATGTCTGACTCTTGGTTCTTTCGACTTTACCTTCTCACCCTTTGCCCTATATCCTCAAGTCCAACCGTAGCCACATGTGTAATTTTCATTGTTAGGAATAGATATGATTTGGTGATAGCCTGTCACTCAAGTTTTGGCCTCTGGGGCAAACTGCCAAGCAGCATTTTCCTCTTTCTTTATTTTCTACAAGAAGATTTGTTGCTCTTTAAAAATCTTTCTGTTGTTGTTGGTTGGTTTCAAACTGGGAAGAACGAAGTAGCCCCCTTGCGGGGTATGGAATTGTTCACCTCCTACCTGCAGACAACAGTTGGACATGGCCCCTGTCCACCTCCAGGCTAAGGGTCTCCTTCCTCAGAAAAGCTGCTGCCTCCTGCCTCGGTCTGACCCCTGAGCGGGCAGTGTGAGGTTTTGTGGGAGGTGTGGGAAGAGGGAGCCTGGGCTGTATGGGAACACCCAGGCCTGTGGGGCCGGATGCTCACCTGGAACTCAGTTGATGGTGTTGTTCTGAAAGCAAAAACTTGCCATGGAGTTGGGAGGGCGAGGTGGGCAGAGAGAGGAAACGGGCTTCTTGTAGCCATTTTGCAAGCGTGAAGTAGCCAGAAATTTCTTTGGCTGTGCGTACGATGGTAACTGTAGGCGTCTATCACTCAGGAAAGAAGAGGAGGGAAAAGACAATTAAAGGAGAAAGAGAAGACGAGAAAGGGGGACAAAGAGTGAGTAGAAGAACAGTGGAATGTTCTTACGATGGCCCCTTCCCGATGCTTCTTGGACAACCCTAGCTGGAACCCCCAGAACCTTCTGCCTGGGGGTCAGCAGCTGCCCACATGGCTCTGTGCCTAGGTTGGGTGTAGGACACATCGACAGCCAGATTCTGACCCTTGGGAAGTCCAGATGGCCAAGGGCTAGCCAGGGGGCCAAATGGCTGATGGATGAGGAGCTCAAGAACCCCCAGCCTGGGCCCAGATTGGGAGCCCAGATGACACCCCGAAGTAGAGTCCGTTTGGATGAGAACTCGTGCAAGATTGTGTAGGGTCCACCGGGATGCTGAAACCCCCTCATCCAGGGTTGGCCGCTAATGGCCCCTTCAGCCTGGAGGCCCAGGGCAGGGAGGGCCAGGGAGAGGCAGGGGGCCGAAGAGGCGTGCGTGGAAAACAAAAGCCGAGGAGAAAGTGGAGTCTGAATGAAGCTGCGGTGGGGAGGCCCAGCCTGCTCAACGCAGGGACTCCTCAGCAGATGTCCGGGGAATCGAACGGAATATAATCTCGCATTGAGTCAAATAACACTCCTTTGTGTCTGTATAGCCTCACAAACCTTGTACAGGGTGGGGCACGAGTAGGTTGACAGCTGTGAGTATTCGAAACACAGTTTATTCTTGTGTTACTATTTTCCACACGGTCGACTGTAAACCTACGTGTGCCGTGTGCCCCGCCCTGCATGTAACAAACAAAGCGAAAGAGGCGAGTTCTTGGCTAAGAGCATTTTGGAAGACAAGAGAGGGAACTTCTCTAGAAAGATGAGAGAATACGGTTCTGTTTTTTGATTAAAGAGGAAACCATGTTTATATTTGAAACCAGTGCCTACCCATGTGGTGGGTTCGAAGCATTTTAGGTTTCCTGGATGCTTCATGACTTGCAATATTGAGGTGAGGGATATACACACATATATACATATGTGTGATGTATATCGTATACTTTTTTTTCTCAGACCATTAGATATTTCTGACTTGATCATTGAATTGTTTTTGTTTACTTCAACCCTCAGGGCAAATAACACTACATACTGGCACAGGCTTCGCCTCTTTCAAAGCCTGGTCTCCCAGGCTGCTTTTCTCCACCGGCGGCCCAAGCCGGGGAGCCTTCCTGTGCCGGAGCCCTCGCTCCGCAGGCATGGTGGTTTCGGCCGGGAAGGATCCAGTGCCTCCCCACCCCCCCGTCACCAGCATGGCGCTGGCAGTGGGGCAGAAGTCGGGTCTCCCAGTGCGTATTTAATTCATTAGCTGGCCAGTTATTTTATATATTTCACAAGCTATGATATTTACATTTATAAGTATTTCTTATTTTTATTTGTTAGCTTGATAGTCATTCTCAGCTCTCTCTCTCTGTAAAGTGCCACCAGGGAATGTGATAACAGAAACAGTGCCCTGATGTCACATTGCCATCCTTGGCTGTGCGGGCGGCAGGGGACAGTCCAGGAGGGAGTGACTTCAGGGCAGGGGCTGGCAGTGCAAACCTGC
>PVKM010044618.1:0-12179 GCA_004027735.1 Carollia perspicillata | reverse complement strand
TGGCAAATGACCAGTAATACCAAGATTGTGGCATTTTCATGCTGCAAGGCCCTCTGGTACCACCCCCTTACTGCGGATGCCATGCCCAAGGCTCCTAGTTCAGCCACGACTCCAATTCGAACTTCCTTCTTCTTGCTCTCTGAAACCCCCTGTCTCACACTGAGGTAGTCAATGGCTTCAGCACATGCTCAGAAACACCCTGTGTACCTGGGACTGGGAAGTACAGAGCCTAACAACTGGATGCAGCCTTCTCAATCTAGCCCAAGAGCGATTCCAGAGTGGGGAGAAGATGCCACTGCATCTCCTAGTGCCTACGCAAAGGTCTAGTCCTGGGGACAGTGAGTAGGCAAATCTGGTAGGAAAAATGGGCCCATAAAGGGGCTTTGTGGAAATTAAGAGTGACAAGAATCAGCTAAGTAAAGTGGAAAGAGCATGGACTTTGTGTACAAAAGACCTGGGCTGGGATTCAACACTGTCACTGTGTCAGAGACTGAGAGAGTCCTCTGTACCCATGTTCCCCTTTTCCTTGCAGGCATGCAGCTGGACTACATTTCCCAGCCTTCCTTGCAGTTCAGAGTAGTCATATGACTGGGTTCTGGCCAGAAGAATGAGACCAGAAGTGATGGGGGCCAATTCCAGGTCTGGCCCCTAAAAACTCCCACCTGTGGTTCTCTCTTTCTCCATCTACCAATTGAATGGAGAGACCACCCATTCTGGACCAGATGGAGACAGAGCTGCAGAAAGGAAGGGGCCTGGGTCCCCGAATCACTGTGTGGAAGACTGCCTGCCAAACACACACACTGAATCGTGTGAGCAGGAAATAAACTCCCAAGGGGTTAAGCTATTAAAATGTGGGGGTTGCTACAGCTGTTAGCCCAAACTGACTACTATAGTCTCTTACTAGCTGAGTGCCTTTGAAAAAGTTTCTTAACTGACTTGAGCTTCAGTTTCCTTGTCTGTAACAAGAATTTTAAAAAATCCTTCCTGAGAATGACTGAGCTAACCTTTGTAAAAGTCCTACAACCAAGGCTGCATTATGACTTTCGAGAGCCCCAGACCGTATGTCTTTGCAGGTCCCTTTGGCATTTAAAAAGAAAATCCCAAAACGCAAAATTTAAAAATTAAATTTAAAAATTACGATCAGTGTAAAGATGAACACAATCTAGGCTGAATCTGTTATGTTTATAATTATTTATTACTTTTATATTTCATTGTATACTCACTGTTACTGCATTCGTTTTTTCTTCTGAATTTAAGAGAAAGTCAAATGCAACATTTTCCGGGGCCCTGAGTCATGGGGCCCTTAGGCACTGGGCCTACTGGGGAAGTTGATCTTCTTTACTGCAGCGCCTGGCCCCCGACTGGGGCAACAAATGGTAACTATTATGGATATTTAAAAAATAATAAGAAGAAGGAGGCACGAAACAGCAAGAGATGATTAGGAAGCCCCTTTCATGCACTGCACTTCCTCGATCTCATACACACATTGTATCACCTGTATTGGATGTCTGTCTTTTCCGATGAAGAAAAGTGAGGCTCAAAGAGATGAAATGTTATGCTCAAGAAGGGCAGGGGCGTCTACCTACCAGCGAGTGCATGGTGCCTTATCTCAGGCACAATGCTGTTTTATCGCTCTTAATTTTACAACCCTGTGATGAGCTAGGGTTTCCTATTTATCCCTATTTGGTGACCGAAAAAGGAAATCGATGCCAAGGACAAGTGGCTGAGCTCAGAACTGAAACCACTTCTGGTGCCAAATCTAATGCTCACTCCACCACCTCGCTTCTCTATCAACAGCTGTGTCATGAGAATCGGTAAGTGCAGTGCCTGAGGAGGGTGCCAGACACCCCAACACCTCCTTTCACAGAGCAGAGAGGAGCCTGCTCAGGGCTGGAAGGCAAATACATCATGCCAGATTATGCTTGTGCCTTCTCCTTCTCCACCCAAATGTACCCTTCAGAAGGTCTAATTATAGTGACTTCTATTTTCTTGTAAATAATCACATCTGTCATAACTGATTTCGCTGATCCAGGCTCCAAGTTGGCAGCCTTGGCGGCCTGAGCCAATGTGTCAATTATGCCAAGTAGTCTGTAAGCAAAAGTTGCATGAAATGGAAGAGAGAAAAAGATTCGCCGCAGGCATATAGATGGTGGGAACCAATATGTGCTTTTTCACAACAGGAATATCAACACGAACTCCTAAATGTGGCCAGTGGGTGTCAATCCCTCAGCAACCCAACTGAGCCAAACAGACAACAGCCAGGCAGATCCCAGGGAATAAAAGTAATTATTTTAGTGGAGACCCAATTCTAGAAACTAGAATATCTTTTGAGTCTAAGTAGATAACCCCCAGGAATTGCCACAGCTCTTTACGATTATTTTCAGGAAGATAAGACAGAAGGAAGTGCTCCTGTGATTCAAGATTATCATCTTCAGGGCTCTCTGTATCCTGAGAGTAGCCGTCCACCCAGCAGAGAGTAGCAGCTAGAACTCTGGATCCGGACGTGGGTACAAGTCTACTTTCCACCCCACTTATGCGCAGTGTGAATAAACAAATCCCTGAACCTCCCTGAATATATCTCGGCTTTCTCATCTATAAGGTGTTGACAACTTAAACCCCCTGTGAAACTGATAATATAATGACTGTGTGTGACAGCTTGTTGGAAAGTGTAAGTACTGCATAAACACTAATCATCATTATCACTAGCAGATCAGTGTATACTGGGTCCTGTTTCCCATCCATGGGGATGGCTTCTTTCTCTCCTCAAATAATGCGAGGTAGAAACAGTCATGCTTTGAGTCACAGAGAAGATGAGAGATGGAATCTACCTGGGACCTGCTTCCTGGGGAGGTGTTTGACAGTCATCTTGCCAATCAAACGCTGAGAGTCCCTGTGTCTGATGGGAAGCTGTGAGAAAGGAGCATCTTTGAGGTAAGAATGTGGGAAATGAAAGGCAGCTCTCATCCACTCCCCAGCTGTCCACAGGAAATGGGCACATGCTTTTGGTGACCCGAATCCCACGGCTGGTGTCACCTTCCTTGGGTCTATCCCATCTGTGTGAGCAGGGTGGTGACGAACACAGACTCTGAGGCCTCACTGCCTGGGCTTTGAGTCCAGCTCAGCTCTTCACTTACGGTGTGACCTTGGGCAAGTTATCTTTCTGTGCTCAAGTTTCCTCATCTATAAAATGAGGTCATAACAGGACCTAGCCCTTAGGGGGTGCTGAGGAATAAATGAATGGACACATGTCGACCGACAGCTTACAACAGGGCTGGGCACATGGGCAGCAATCAGTATGAGTCAGAAGTCACTGTGACTGCTGCAATGTTCATATCACACGCCAGTGGCCTGGCTTCCCTAAGCCAGTATTTATCAACAGGCCTGTTTAACATGTGAACCGTCTTCAGATTTTCCACATTAAACCTCTTCCTGGGAAGGACATTCTTCCGTCCACACAGAAGGTCTAGCAGCAAAGTAGTCTTAAAAGCTCCATGATCTGTAGCTGGATCCTCAAGAATGTCCCAGAGTCGCCCCCTTCAAAGAAGTTCATTTAGCGGGGGAGATGTGGGAAAAGAGTTCTGCACTGAGATTCAGAGAACCCGAGTCCTAGCCTAGTGCCATTTTCCCCACTGTGTGGCCTTGGACGTGTCACTCTGTGTCTCTGTGTCTTAATTTTCTCAGTTGTAACATAAAGGGAGAGGGGACTTCAGCTACAAAGAGGGAAAATAACAACTATCGGCTTTGTCTCTCCACCCGAGATGCTCTTTCAGGTCCAGACAGCCCTGTGGCTCACTGCCCCACTTCCTTCACATCTTGGATTATTAATTTTTTTGCCATAGCAATGACCATTTTACAGCAAAGGACACAATTTCCTTACTTACGATTATTGCTTATTGTCCCTCTCTCCCCAGGCCAAGAATGGAAGTTCCACCACCGTGCAAATCTCTTTCTGTTTTGTTCCCCAAGAGCCTGGAAGACCACCTGGCTCATAACAGGTGATAAACAGCTGTTTGATGAGTCACTGAACGAATAAGTGAACGACCATGTGAACAGCACTTGGATACTAAGAAGGTACTTACTGCATTTTTGGCAGCTTTCCTAAATGTGAAGGGGGCTTCTCATTCCTTTCCAGTCTTCGTTCCATGAGGAAAGACCCTCACCTAGACCCCTGCACCTGGTACCATCCTCCTGCAAGTGGACTAAAGCACCTGGTTGGTAGGTGACCGTCGCGGGTCCATTTCTCAACTTGAAGTTAATCTGCAAACATCACAGACGTGGTCTCTTTGTCTGCTGTGTCTCCCCTGATTAGAGATCAGCAATGACCCTGAGGAACAGTGTCTGGCCTGCAGACTGGCTGTTCCCTTGCTGGGTTCTTTGCAGTATGGAGTGCAAGGCAGGGGATATCAGAAAGACCTCTAGCCAGGGGATGTAAGCTGCACCCTCTCCTCTGGTTCTGTCCGGAACAAAGTGGGTATTTTGATCCTCACCTTGTGTCCGTCTTTATTGGTCCCGAACCTGCTCTGATACTCCCTCACCAAACATGCCCAGTTTTCACAAGTGAAGTCTTCCATTCCCTGCTTCCAGACTGTCTGCAATCTTGATCATTTTCCTTTGAAGCATCCATTTGGGGACGCCCCACTTTAGACACAGCTCTAAACTGAGCACGATTCTGCAGGGAGGTTTGGGGCCCGGGGGAGAGGGGCTGTCGCCAGCTCACTCACTCCAGACACCACTCTGCACTGATGCTGTTAACAATGTCTGTGCACCCCTCCTCCTACTGCCGGTCCTTCCTGGACCTGCAGTCCTCAGAGCCTTTCCCACCCGGGATCTGTGATGCCCCAGGGCCTGCCTCCTGCTCCTGTGGGGCTTGACGCTGTTCTGCAAGTAGTTAGATTAGGCTCATTCTTCTTGCCCACTGAGCTCTTCGAGGAGGCTGTCTCTAGCATCCAACAGACTCACGGTTCTTCCCAGCTTCATGTTATCTCTGACCACAGTGACATGCTAGCGACAGCTGACTGACTGACTGCTTGCAAGGTCTCTGGCACAGGGCCCAGTGTTCTTACATCACCCTATGTAATCCTCAACATAAGCCGATGAGGCAAGTGTGCCATTCCCCCATTTAACAGACGAGGAAACGGAGATTTTTAGAAGCAAAAGGTCTTTATGCGTCGTTATTGCTCATAAGTAGCCGTGCAAGTTCCAAAGCCTGCATACCAGACGGCTCTAGGGCTAAGCATTTAGATCTCCATTTTAAGCTACCAATCCAATGTGGACAGAATGGGAGGGGGAGCCCAGAATGGGGGCTCACCCCCAGGACCTCAGTCCAGGTGATTTCATTCATATCTGTTAGCACCCTTTGATGCAGCCATTTAACCTGCAAACTTTTCCAATGGCATCAACCAACATTTCTCCATCCTGTCCCCAAGGAGCTCAGGCGTGGTGCTCTCAAACACCTTGATGAAAACCAGAGATGCCTGACTTGTGGCTTTTCCCTCATCTACCAGTTCAAAGGCCATTTAAAAAAAAATGAAAGTCTGGCTCAACCTGATCTTGCTGAGGCCATAGTAGATTCTGATGACTACATGCTTCTCCCCCTAAGCCCTGACAATGGAGCCCAAGGAGTCAAGGGATTGAAGTCAGCAAAGACCGACACTAGCTGAGTCCAAGTACAAGGGTTAGACCTGTAGTAAGCCTCGTCTACCTTCTTTGGCAAGTTGGTGACAGGGAGGTGAGAGCGGCATAGGATAAAGACGCAAAAATGATTCATTTGTCAAGCACGGACCCGCCTGAAGCCTCCCTGCTCCCCTTTTGCACTGTGCGTCTGGAGCGTGAAGCTGCTCGGCTGAATCACTGACCCCGGACTCCTTCCTGAGGCATCCACGAAACGGTGACAGCAAGGCGTCAGGTGCACGGAGATGAAAAGCCTGCATGTATTAAGCTCTTACTATTTGCCAAGCATTGTGCACAGTGCTGGATTTACACGCTTGCTTAAACTGCTTCAAGGAAATGCAGGCTCATGTCAAGAAATCAAATACAACAGAAGCTTATAATGAAAACCACCAGCTTCTAATAAGAACTAGCTCCTTCCGCCCCCACACTCCCAAAGGCTAGACCTTTGTGACTCTATTTCTAGTTCTTTGGGTAGTGACTTCCCTAAGTATAGAATTTCTCTTAACCCTGACAAAGACAGGATGACGTGGACAGAATTCCTTTCTTCACAGATGATGGAATGGTGGTAGAGCATGGCCTCAGGTCTCACAGCTGGAAAGGGGCGGAGCCAGGGTTCAAACTCACATCTGCCTCACTCCGGGTCCTGCTCTTAGACTTTACACGTCACGGCTGACATGTCTGGAATCTAGGGAAGCACGTGCCTTGGGTTGCATCAGGCACAAAGGCCCATGATGGCTTTGAGGTCACCTGTTGTCTACAGTCACTCCCACTGACGGCATGACCTCATGGGATTACGCAAGAGCGAGCCTTCTTTTCACCTGGGAGGTTTGTTTTCAACTCCTCTTTCTAGTCTCTCTAGTGTTTCTCTTCCTCCAGTCACTTCAGACGCCCTTTGTAGTACAACGCGTGACTTCAGAGGGTGAGTCTCTCAGGCCCTTGGATTTCTCTCTGTGAACCTAACAGCTCACGGTCTCTCATCCTGGGAGACAGCATGAAGGGTGTTTATCACCTCTGTTAGGATGTTGCAAAAAAGAGCAGTCCCTTCCAGATTCCAGTTTTATAAAAAAAAAAAAAAAAGGTTTTCCTTTGCTTTGTGGCTATCCTTATTGCTTGAGAAAATGTGTGTGCGGTGCAAGATGTAACAGCATCGACAGTATTTGTTAATAACATAGCTACTGGGTAGGAGCTTCAGCCACACTCCAGGTTCAAGTCTTGGTAAGGGCACTCACTAGCTTTGGTCACCTGGAAGTTACTCCCCTCTCAGTAACTAATTTCCAGCTGTAAACCTGGAAGGGGTGTGGTAAGAACTATAGATTATGAACAATAAATTATGTGAGTTACCAGCTGGGCTTTGAACCAAAAGCCAGTGCCCTAGAGAGGCTACTGTTATTCATCAGCACTTATTATCGTCTAGTGTCCTGCAGTTCACGGGCGCTGTCCACATGCAACATACGTGGTCCTCACAGGTAAGAGGGATCAGGGCAGAAGTGATCATTAGTCCCTTAACAGTATCCAAAAGCATAACCATGAGCCCCATTTTATAGATGGGTAAGTAAACCAAACCGAAGCTAAGGAACCCACCCAGGGTGCCAGGACGGTTCAGGGTCAGAAGCCGTCACTAAGACCCACTAGAACTCCCGCTAAAAAGGCGGGGCACCTCTTTGGGCCTCGCCCACAGAACAGGAGGGCTGAAGCGGAGGCCCTGGCTCCACCACTCTCTAGCAGAGAGGCAGTACGAACCCAGGTGAGAGTTAGACTCTGGACTTGAATCAGGGCCTTCCACTCATACCGGGGTGGCCTTGGCCAATTCATCTCCTTGTGCCTCAGTGTTCTCATCTGCAAAAGAGGGCTGATCTCAGAGTCCACCCCGGAAGGTGGTTCTGGGAATTGAATGAGGAAACCCAGGTAGTATCTCAGGACAAGGCTTGGCACGTGACGGCACACAGGGAGTGTCAGCTGTTACTACTGAGCCCTGTGTGACCAGCCTGGCCTCCAACACCCTGGTCAGCCCTACCCGCTGCGCATTGGTGCCCGAGCTCTCGCCTCACTTGCAGAACCCACTGGGCGAGGCATCCCCTCTGGTCTCCAGCTGGGTGGTCTCAGGCAGGAGCATTAAATGTTCAACCTAAATTCAAAGGCAACTTCCAAGTGCCTAACATTTCAATCGGAAGGGAAAACCCTATTTTTCTATTCCCGCCCATAACATTGATGATGGTGTTTCGCTTTCCTTCCCAAGCAGCCTGGAAATCCTGAATAAATGTCAAAAAGAATTCACTGCGTCAACAAATACATAACAGTATTAAAACTCTTAGCAGCGAACCATTTCCTATATTACCAGAAGCTTAAAGGGATAATCTTTTCAATTACATTATTCAATAAATATGCTATTTAGGGCTTAAGTGATGTTGCTATAATTTGTACTTAGTCGGTCAGTGTTCCTTCATTCAGTTGGAAAATCTCTGAGCCCGCACTGCTCTGGGCTTTGCTAACCAACCAACAAGAAAAAGTAATAGAAGTAGCAGCAGAAGTAACAGCTCCCACTTAACAAATACCTGTTGGGTTGGACCGCCTCCTTGTGCCCTGCCGATCCTCTCTCCGCCCTTCTGCATCTGCTCTGTGACCCCCATGGACTGCTTTGTTGGGCACCCTCGCCCCTGAGCCTCCAGGTAGGCAGGTTCTACCAGGGCGAAGAACCAGAACGAGATCAGAGGGCCAAAGGAGAAAATGCATCTTTCTGTGCCTCAGCTTTCCCATCTGCCAGATGGGGCCAAAAGTAATCCTTACCCCATAGAAGAGTTAATGTGTTCAGAGCACTGCCTGGCCACTAGTATTACACAGTCAATGCTAGTTCTTACTCCTTATTGTCACGTGGGACAGCCACTCTGCAGCAGCTACACCACTCCTGAGTTCCACTGGTCACCCAGCTGTCGCTACTTGAACTTAGGGGCGGTTGGGCCTTCAGCTGTGGCTATGCTGGGGCTTCCCCATTCCTTGTTGGCTCCGCTTAATGCTGCCGACCGTCTGTGAACAGTGCACTCATTAACTGCCCTCACTACTTATTTCCTGATGGGACTCTCAGACACATGTACATCCTGTGTTTGAGGCCATTTTCATGAGTTTTCTCTAATTCTTACAATACTCCTGGAAGGGAGGTGTTTTGTGCCCATTTCCACAGATAGGAAAACTGAGGCTGAAAGTCCAACCCAAGCCCGGCAAATAGGAAGTAGTTAAGCTGGATCTCAAATTCAGGCCTTGCACACTCAGGCCTAGCTTTAATGCCCAATGAACATGACACATGCACCCTAGACTTCCCTAAAGCTGACAGAGAAGAGGTGGTGACCGTCTTGAGTGATGGCTCGTCTGACAGAATAAGAACAGTAAACCTGACCAAAGCCAAAGGTCCCTGGGACTGGGGTGTCCGTCAGAGATGGCTCCCTGGAGGAGCAGATATTAACCTGACTCATAAAACGTGGGGAGTTATTCTCAGAACAAGGCAGAGGGCCTGGACGGTGTGAAGGTCCTGAGGGAGAAGAGAAAGAGCAAAGGCGCTTTTTCAGCAGCTGCAAGCAGTTCAAACGCCCTACAGCAGGGCATCTGAGGGGGCGGCAATGACTGGACAGGGGTGGGGTCCTGCGGAGGAGGAGCTGGGAATGCTGAGCCGAGGGGCTGACATTTCCATGTCAGTGTGTTGAGGGTGACGCTTATGCCCCGGTCATCAGTCCACGATAGCCGGCTCCTTCGGGACAGAATGTCTATTTCAAACTTCCAACTGAGCATGGGGCTGCATGTACAACAGGTACTCAATAAATGACACTGACACCTCAAAAGAAAGATCTATAGTTGAGAGGTGTTCCTCTGAGTCTGAGCAGGTGCTGCCCATGCCCCGCCCAGGTCCCCCGTCCTCTTCACTTCAGTGCACGACACCCCACTTCTGACCACCCACACCTGTGTTTCCTCACTCGTGGGCTCTCACTGGCCTCTGGGCCCACGCTGCCTCCTGAGGGGTGGCCCTGAAGTGCAAGGGATGTGCAGCCCCCTGGGGAGCAGCCCACAGCAGTGAGTGTCGGGAGCTGCTGATTAAGTTCCTGCCTCCACCCTCAGGGGAGATGACGCTGAGGGGCGCGTGGTCTCCCAGGCCCAGAGGTGCCCAGTGAGGTTGAGCTCCGGTTGCCCACTGTGCTAACTTGCTTGAAAATGCTCCACGTCCTGTCAGCTTCTTGTCCAAGGTTCACCTCCTGGCTCCCCCACCACAGCTTCCTTCACTTCCCTGCACTGGAACCTTGGTCTTGGGGTCTCCTTCTGCGGAACCCAAATGAAGACAGTCCAGTTCGTGGTTTCATAGATCGAAAGAGCACAGAACGAGGGGGTTTCATGGGTAATAGCCTTCCAGGGGCAGGGAGCACCTGGAGTGTACAGTCCATTCATGGCGGGAGCAGGATCTAACCTGTGAGCCGCCCGAGGGCTCTAAGCAGCCGCCCTGCCCACAAGGAAATCCAGTCCAGGCTCAGCTCTGGACGCAGCATCACGCGCTGGAAAGAATGTGGACTTTCGAGGCAGGCCGGTCTGGGTTTGAATCCAGGCTGGACCCCAGGCAGACAGGTGGCCTGCTAGCACCTGTTTGCTCAGCCGATGCGATGATGATCAAGCATGAAAACGTAAGTAAAATACCTCACTAAGAGACTCAAGGTCCCTCCCCAGTGTCTCTTTAGGAACTGCTTACTCTATATTCTAACTGCTTTCTATACACCTTTCACTCTAGCAACCAATCTCATTTGACGGGCAACCCTGTGTATTTGCATATTTGCCTCCCAGGAGACTGGGGGTCATGTTTGACTTAACTTTGCATCTCCAGCATGTCACCACACCTGGCAGGAAGTAAGCACTTAATGAATGTTTGTTGAATGAAAGAATCCCTACAAAAACATTTCCCAGTGATAATGGGTTCTTGGGAGCATTCGTTCATTCACTGAATGTCGGCACTGAGTCCTACCACACACACGAGGTATTATTCTGTGCACTGACAACACCACCACTGCCAAGGCCACCACGGTGCTCCCCCAGGTGGCGGCTTACCCTCCAGGGCAGAGGACAGTGATCCTCAACCCAGGCTGCCCAACAGGCCATCCGGGGAAGCGCTACAGAGTCGCCATACTCCAGAGATTCTAACTGAATTATAAGGGGTGGGAGTGGGCTTTTTTTTTTCTTTTAAGCTTCTTAAATGAATATAAGGCACTGCTAGGGCTGAGTATTGGTGGGATCAAGAGAAAAAAAGAGAATTTCAGAGTGAAGAGGGCTATGAAGAAAATAAAACGTCATTTAGCTGGTGGCTGTCAAGGGACGGGGGAGGGAGAGATGGGACAGCCCCCAGGAGACCTTGGGTGACGTCTGGAGACATCTTTGGTTGTCATAAGCAGAGGGAAGGTGCTGCCGGCATCTAGTGGGCTGCTGTACATCCACAAGGCACAGGACAAGCCCCCCCAGGACAAAGAATGATCTGACCCCAAATGTCCACAGAGCCGAGACAGAGAAATCCCGGTCTAGAGGGACGGAGAGGGCAGGGACCACTGCAGGCCAGGCCTCCAGGGAGACGTGACGGGGCGGCCCAGACGTGAGTTCCAGTGCAGGTCTCTGGAGGAAGCGACAAGGAGCGCTGGCGGTGAGGTGGGCCCGAAGCCACCGCCGCAGCCTTGCAGAGAAAGACGCCTGGTGGTCAAACAGCCCAGTGTGGCTCATGCCACCCACTCGCCCAAGGGGCTTGCCCCCCTGCCCCTGGTGTCATCCTGGGGTTGTTCACGGCAGCAGGGTCGGGGAAGGAGGGGGAAGTCCGGCTGCTTTCATTTTTAAGTCCCCACACCCCAGAGCTCCCACCCACTTTCCAGGCTCAGAACTGGAAAGGCGGAAACAGAGAGTGTTACTCCAGGCTGACCACTCAGATGTCCCCCACACCACCTGCAGGCTCACTGCCTCCTCTTCTCCCAAAGTGTCTCCCGCTGCCACCCCTGGTCCCCAAAAGCTCCAACTGAGGGGGCGGAGGGAGATTTCTCTGGAGACGTCCTGCCAGCTTCTCCAGCCCTGGCAAAGTGGTTTCCCCAGAGAAACAGGGCTCCATAAATAAACACAGCATTCCATGGGAGGAGGGGCGGGAGGGCAGCCCGGCCAGCCCTGGCCCGCTCACGGAGATGGCCCGTTAACTTTCCCAGCCAGGGCTGGGACGGAGGGCCCACCGGCCCCCTGGGCCCACCGAGCTGCCCCTTCTCTTCCCCTTTCTCCACGCTCCCCAGTAAATCAGTTGCAGACCCAGTGCCCTGGGAGCTTGGACGAGCAGGGGCTGCCCAGAGCAGCCCGCTTGCTCAGCACCACGTGGGCTTTCCGAGGAAGCTTCACAACAGCTGGCAGTCAGTGGAGAGCCGAGTGTTTTTTTGCATAAGGCTTCCAGAAAGTTCTGAGTCAACAGGCTGCTCCAAGGGAGCCAGGGTAGCAGCAGGCCTCTGAGAGGCAGCCCTACCTGC
>PVKM010044617.1:0-12154 GCA_004027735.1 Carollia perspicillata | reverse complement strand
GCTAAATAGCTTAGGATATGCTTTTGGATGCTTAAGGCTTTCATATCTGAAATGCCAGAGCAATTCTTTGTCTTCTGCTGTGAGAGGGTTGAGTGGATCTGTGGCTATGATAGCCTCCAGTTGCTTCCGAAGCTGGTTGGGCATTTCTGCTCGAATCCGGTCCCCTTCAGGGTCAGGGGTGGGCCGATGCTTAGGCAAGGCTATTGGGTGACAGTAATTGTCCAAAAGAATGCAGATGGACATTGAATTCTCCTTGTCTGGGTTGGTTGCAGACGTGAGCTTGTCAGCATTGAAGCTCCCTTGGTCTTCTCCCTTCCCAGATATTTGCCACATGTGGAGTACATATTCCCCATGGCGCAGGAGGAACCGATGGTCTATCAGCAGCAGGTTCACATAATAGAGAAGCTGAGCTTTGCCTTTGGATTCAGAACTCGGAATCTCTGCAGAGGCCTTCCCGGATAGCGCTGGAGCTTTGCCACAGTAGACCTGGAGGTTCAGTAGAGCCCCTTTGGGTAAGTCTTTGATTTTGATACCGAACTCAAGCCACACATTCCAGAGCACCTCCTCTGTGAAGGGTTTGGGACTGGTTCTCCGTTGGCAAAGGACTTGCTGCCCATGTTGGATGTTTGCCTCCACAAACACCGTGAGGTCAGCGTTTCGGGGCAGCACGGGGATATCAATGCCTCTGATCTTGACCCTGAACTTCCTGTCGCAGTCCCACAAGGACACAGTAAACACGCTCTCATGGTCCTTCCCATGGATTGTCAGCTGCTCGTGATAGCCGGTGACTCCCGTGCAGTCATCCACCAGTGGCCACTCTTCTTTCTTCACCTCGTCCTGGGCTGGGTCTGGGGGAGTGTCAAGCACCAGGTGAATCTCTTCCCCGTTCTTGAGGCAATGCCTCACCCACTGGAAGTTTTTGATGGGCATTTCACCCACCAGGTATTCGTCGCGGCCACAGACACGCAGCACGAAGTCCTGCTCATTTTGGCTTTCGGGGATATCCATCAGAGATTTCTTCTTGGCCATCTTGGTGAAGAAGCTCTGGAGGATGGTGCCCGGGGTGTCATCAGCTGAGACCTTGACGGTCTGGCTGGTGGTGCTGCGGTGAATGACAATGAAAATGCAGTTGTTGGTAATCTTCTTCAACAGGTATTCCGGGAGGGGCTTGGACGTCACCCATGGGTGCATAGCATAGAGCTTGGGGTCTCGGCCAGCCACCTCGGCCATGCGTGGGGTGACCAGGCGGCGGCGCGTGAACTCCAGCTCGTCGTCGTGCACGTTGCTGACGTCGGTGACGTCATAGCCTATGAGGGCGGTGAGCAGCCGCTGGAACACCAGTGACTCCTCGGAGGGGGCGTGCCGCTGCACCACGTGGATCTGGCCCGGGCTCTTGTGCAGCACCTTCCAGTAGCGCAGGCAGTCCAGGGTCTGCACGACCTGGTACTTGTCGTAGATCTCATACCACTGCCCTTTTTTCTGATAGAGCAGCAGGAAGTGGTCCGGGCTGAGCCGGTGGTAGAAGTCGGCCGCCACACTGGTCTCCAGCGCGCGCAGCCACACCTGCGCCTTCATCTGCTCCACGTTCCCGTGGCCGGCCACGTGCAGCAGCGCCGTCTCCGGGGTCTTGCTGGTGCGCTGGCTGGTGGGCAGCACGAACTCGATGGGAATGAGTTCCATGGAGGAGAGGCTGGCTGCGGAGCCGCGTGGCTTCATCCTCCGGCGCCTGCGGCAGTTGTCCTCCCTCAGAACCACGGGCTGTTCATTGCTCTCCAGCTCCATGCCCTGCGCGACCTGGGAGCAGAGAAACAGAGGGCTGTGTCACAGGGAAGGCACTTTCCAGTTGCACTTTTCTGTGAGATGGCAGGAGACGGTGTAGACGAATGACAATGACAACTGCACGAAGGGCTTTGGAGTCAGGGCCCATGAATCCCGACCCTGCCACTTAGTATCTGGTGACTTGAGCTAGTTAAATAATCTCTGAGCCTGTTTCCCATCATTCAGAAGGAGTAATACTCCCAGAGGCTGGAGGTGAGGATTAACTAAGGTAATGCATATACTTGTTCAGTATGGACGATGCTATATTGATGAGTACCTACTCTGCACAAAGTACTTAAGTACAGTTGTGACATACTGCAGTAAGAAACACTTCAAATAATAACTGCAATGCTAAAATACTAAAATTGAAATATAAATAAGGTATTTGGTATCATTGTGTTGTAAGGGGTTCTGAAATCATTCTATCTACTCATGTTTGAGAATTTAATTTAATGAAGGACATAGGTAAAGCACTAATCTAGGATGGTGTGCAGCATATTATAATGGCTCAGAGTGTTCATTATTTTTAAATCCAGTTTAAAAATCAAGGGCTAGTTTGTGAGGTGCTCTGTGAAATATTAAAACACCCCAGTAAGAAAACAGGCCTTTGAAATATTTCCTATTTGTCCAGTCTCCCACTTACTGGGACCCAGATGCCTTCCCCAACCTCACTGCAGGTTCTCTGTGTTCAAACTGTTTGGTTCTTGTATCTACTCCCTAAGTCAAGTTCCTGTCTTCCTTTTTTTTTTTTTTTCCATTTTTTTCTTTCTAGTTAGGAAAGGTAATCGTTTCATTAACAAAACTCAAAAGTATCAGAACCGGTAGTTTCAGCCAAGAACATTCACACATATATATCATGTTGAATCAGGAAGTTCTGGGTTGTCACTGCTCTGTTGGTGTTGTGTCTTAGAGGAGGCACCCACGGCCGGACCCTCTCTGTAGAACATTCAGGTAATTTTAACTTTTTTACAGTTCATTACATCGTCCTCTGCATTAGACAATCAAGAAGCCATAGGATGGAAGGAAGGACTTCTGGGCTCCAGTAACCTACTGCGTGGATCCCAACTGATTATTTGACTTCTTTTTTCTCGAATATTTTCTTGTTTATAATGGGAATTTACAAGTTTCTTCTCATCCATTTATCTGCTCTTTCCATATATATTTAATGGGTTCCTACCCTGCACAAAGCATTTAAGTACAAGTGTGACATACTGCAGTAAGAAACACTGCAAATAATAATGGGAATGCTAAAAGTTGAAATGTAAATAAGGTGTTTTTATTTTAATATTCTGTCTCACCGTGTTGTCAGATATTATATTCTAAACAAGAATCAACAATTGACACAGAAATTCTTTCAGAAGATAGCATTTACTCTCTTAAATGACTAACATTAGTGAGACTCATAACCACTCATTTCCTTAAGAAATAGGGGAGCATTTGACACATAAAGAAGAAGAGTTTGATTAAAAGATAAGAAAGACAAGTTTCATTAGATCCAAACTTCCGTTCAAATCTTGGCTTAAAGTTACTTTTAAAGTCAGTATTCCCTCCATAAAATATTCTGAGATTCTACTTAGTAAATACACAAAACCAACTTCCTAAAGCATTGTGTCTTGCAGCTTAAAACATTCACTATTCGATCTGTAATGTTGCTACATTATAGAATAACACAGAAGAGAACTGTAAGATATATTAATACTCACGCTCGAAATAAAATAGGTCTGAATTTAGGCAATGTACAAATACACGGCAATTAACTTGTGCCTCAGTCAATCTTAAAAGATACAACATGCAGAAGAAACAGGCAGATTACATACTCACTGCTTTCCTTCATGGTTGAGGTTATGGAGTATTTGCCTTTTACAAGAAGACCGCAGAAACACTGCTAAGTACAATAATGGCTAAGCATGCACTAGAAAGAATGTGAAGCTTGGCTAGCACAGGCTCCTGTGCCCTCCCTCTTCCTCTCAAACAAAAACAAAAAAGGACTGATGCACCTGCAAAGCTATCACCGGAACCTCCTGGATATCTACACTTACAGATTGAACTAGACAGTGAAACAAAGACATTCAGTGGTAGTATCGTCTCAAGAACCAGCAACTGTTCCAGATAAAAACATTCTAGCTGAGAAGGAAGAGTCACTATTCCCAGTAGTCCAAGAAAAGGCCAAAAAAATAGAGAGGGAAAAAATACCTGATACAGCAGCGGAGGCGAAGAAGCTGAAGGATCATTTGTTCGATTTTCAAAAACAATAAATTCGAACCTACCCAGTGTACCTCTAAACTCTTCCGCTTTTCTGGGTCTCCCTTCGTGTCCAGATGCAGAGGAAGTGTTGCAGTTACCAGGAAGGAAGTTTTAACCAAGTTGATTATACGTGTGATTGCTCATTTTAAAAGTGTCAGAAATGCGTTTCCTGTTAATAGCACAGAGAGTGAAGCACGAAGGGGCTCTGTTTACCATGTGCATTCTTTATACTCTTTGAACTAATTTTTAATAATTGTGAGAGACCAAAGCAAATTAAAATTACATATGTCCAAAAAAACCCACCCACATTTATGAGACACAAACACACGAAATATTTTCTAGATCGTTCTAAGCAGAAGAAAAGGCTTAACACTCACAGCATTAGAGAAACGGGTTGGTAAGATTTTTAGAGCCAAATTAAATCCATTAGTCCTGCAAAGCCAATTCAATTAATTCTCCCTCATGGGAATTCAAATGATCCCTTGTTTATATCCTGCAACTGAGGGGTGGGGGAAGAGAAACTAATGATCTAGGGGACTCAGTTATCAAGCTGGACAGTTTTGAAGACAAGGTCTGGGAGCTCACTTCCTTGGCTTGGTGAGATAGTTCTCTATTTTTTCAGAGCATTAGGATCCAAAATATTGCTGCCTGAAACAGAAAGTACAGTGTATGTCGGTGCGTGTGCGTTTGTATGTGAATGTTGGTGTGGAGGCTTAACTGTGGGCAATGATTGCAGCAGACAAACGAGGTTTTTGATTTCGTGGGAAATTAGGGAGCCGAGTATTGTCACATAATCAGACAAACAGTCACTGGGAGATGGCTCCTGATTGTCATGGGAGTCGAGGATCCAAAGAAAAGCCATTCTAAATAATGTTTACAGTAGCTCTATATCTTCCAGGTGACTGCAATTCCTTCTAGAACCCCTGAGCCTACTCAGATCCTTAGACCAGTGCCCACTGTCCTTCATCCCAGGGTTCCTATATGAGTTCATTCTCCACCTTGGGTTATCATGGACTCCAGTTGAGCCCCAGGGACCACAGGTAGGATGGTGTTAGCCTCACAGGTTCCTTGGAGTTATATAATTAAAAGTTTTCTAAATCAGTCTGACATCATAATATGTGATTGACAGGATCTATCTGCTTTCATATCGGCCTCTTGCATCTTAGCTTTTCGTAAGTTATATTATAATAGTTGATGTCAGCAGTCAAACTATTGAATTCAAAAGCTGTGTTCCAAATATTTAGAGGGGACTTATTAGCACCCAAAAACATATTCTTATGTAGGAATACTCCCTTGGGAGGCTGGCAGCTTCAGAAGCCTTCATGCTGGCCCTTTTGACTGATTGGGAAGGTGGGACCAAGGAGTCCCACTGCAGGAGTTTGCCAAGCTGTTCTTCATACAGAGTGTGTTGGGAGGGCTCACAGGGGGAGGTGGGCTAGACTGGGAGATGGCTCCTCCCAGTGTGGTTAGTAGGGCTGACCACAGAGGGACCACAAGCTTGGCCAGCTCTGTTCTCCAGACCAGTCAATAGATTCTGTCCCTCAAACAGATTCTTTCCCTTCCCTGGCTCAGTCACACCCTGGGGCAAAATCCCAACCTGACACTGTCCACCCTCCCTGCTCCTGCCTCCAACACACACAGGCTATTTCAGAAATGCTAGACTCTGGCTCTTGGGTTTCCTCACCTCTGCAGGAAATACTCTGCTAAGTTGAATTATGCAAAGTTGTCTGTTTTATGACTGAACTTGCAAATACTTCAGGTTTTATTGGTGGTTAGAGAATGAAAGTACCCTGCCCTTCCCCAAATCCTAATATAGGCAGTAAAATTTGACTACATATAGTAAATGTTCCAAGGGAGAAGTAATGGCTGGCGTCTCCTTCCTCATTGTGCGTCCTCCCACCATGCAGAGGAACTCTTGACTAGTCAGGGCCTCTTTTATCTCCCGATTTTTAGGTTAGAAGACCCCCAGGCTTCATTACAGTCCTGCTTTCACCAATGTGTTTTTCTTCTCTCTCTTCTGGGACTCTCCAAGCACCCAGCACCATGTTGTTCGCCCAGCAGCTGTGCACTGCACTGGAGCTGTGAAGCACACAGTCAAATCGTCTGACCTTCCGTAGCACGTCCGACGACCACAGGAACGAGAAGGTGGAGCAGATTAGAAAATGAGCACACAGTGAGATGTCTCAGTGACCCATAAACAGGTTAAGGATGAGTTATTTGCTGAGGAAGGATCTTTGCGATAACCTTCAGAGAGATTGTTTGTGGTCTGTTTGGAGAGACAAGGCACACAGATGAAAGAGTAAGACGTGTCATAGTTCACTGGAGGAGGTCACTTTGGGTGTAATTATTTTTTTTTTAATTTTGCAGGAGGAGACCCAGGATTTAAGGCAGGAGGGATCATGGGGAAGGTCCTCAAGCCAAAACCGTGAACAAACAGAACAATTTCAGAAACAGTGAATGTATCTGTTTGCTGAAATGGCGGGTTTGTAAAGGACAACAGTAGAAGGTACCGGGAACGACGTGACAAGATAGGCGTGTTCTTCCCACTATTTCATATCTGGGCATGTGGAATAGTAACAACATTTATGTGGCGGACTGGGTGCAATGAACTGTTTGCCCTCCTACCTCAAATTCATATAATGAAATACTGTACTGGGGGGCAGTATACTGGTATTAGAAGGTGCAGCCTTCAGGAGACAATTAGGTCATGAAGGCAGAGCCCTCATGAATGAGGTTTGTGCCTTCATAAAAGGACCTCAGAGAGCCCCCTTGCCCTCCCTCTGCCATGCGGGGACACAAATACAGCTGTGTCTGCAATCCAGAATAAGGCCCTCGCTAGGACCTGACCATGCTTGTGCCCTGATCTCAGACTTCCAGTCTTCAGAGCTGTGAGAAATAAACTTCTGTTGTTTATCACCATTCCATCTGAGGCACTTTGTTACAGCAGCCCAGACTGACTAAGACACTGGGGTGAAGTGAAGAGTCTCCTCAACACTTGAGATAATGCCTGCATCCCCAAGGGACCTGAACCCCTTTGAGACACACTGGATGGGAAGCCGTGTTATTGGTAATTGTTCCTGACTGAGGTAGCTGTCTGACTCACGTGTGTGTGTGTATCTCTCAGCTTGAAAAGCACTAGAATGCATCCTTTCATGTGTGTTCAGCTCAGCCTCAAATGCTGATACAACGTGAACAAAAATGCTGAAGGACAGTTTAATCTACCGCAACAGGTTGGTTGATCTTCACGCCTTGCTTTTTTGTCTGGGCATGAATGCCAATCTTTTTGAAGCTTTTTGGGCTGGACCTGGTATGATGAAAGAGAAGCATCCTGGTGTTGTAGAAGCACTAGCAATCATCAGACCTGGGTTTATTCTGCTCATTCTCTAGGCCTAATATATATGCTATATATGCTAATTTATATCTTCCAGCTTTCTAATCTACCAAAGGGATAACAACCACCCTATATATCCCACAGGAAGTCGTCATAAATCTCCAATTTTCAATGAAATGCCAATTCATCTAACTGTATGAAGGTCGTTGTGTTAGCTATGCCAGAGGACCTGTAATTCCAGGAGTCTCATACCAACACAACATTCAGAGGAAGAAGAGGCACGTCAGCCTGTGCATTCCTTTTCCAGAGATGGCAAAGCATTCCCAGGAGCCTCCTGGGTCCCCTTATGTCTCTGGCCAGAATTTGGACAAGTGCCCATCTATATCTCAGCCAATCATTGGGAAGAGGGAAAGAATTACATGAGCGGTTTGAGCTAATCAGAGTTTTCTCTGTTGAGTTTGTGGGTGGAGAAAAGGGTGGACCCCAGGACAAAATGTCAGTGCTCTGTCAGTAAAGACAAAGGGGCACCAGGGAGGACAGCAGCAGAGCTTGTCACAGCCTGGAATGCCTTTATGGAGGTAGGCTATTATCATGCCATGTGGGTAGAGGGGAGCCGCTCTAGGGTCAGGGAAACGAAGCTACAGGAAATCAGCCACAGTCAACATGGCCGCAGGGATCTACAGCCAGATCCAGGTGCCTGTGGGACATTGCACACGTTCTCCATTCTTATAATAAGAAATTGGCCATTGAGGGCACTTTTCTCAATTTCCTTGTTTAGCTAAACTGCCAATACATCTTAGTATTTCACAGCACTTCACAGATTTCTAGAAAAAATTTCTCCATAAATAGATGTTTAAACATCCAAATCCCTTAGCATGATACAACAGATCTTTAAGGCCTATTCTGTGTGGTCTGTTCTTAACTCTGCCTCGTCCTCCAAAGTGCCTCCACATGCGAATGAACTTGATTTCTGCTCTCACACTTGCTGTGCTGCCAGCACCGCTGTGCTGCCACGTGCGGCTTCCTCTGCTCCATCTCTTCCCCTCGTTCTTTTCCCTCCGCGTCCTCCCTGCTTCTCTCCTCCCCTCAGACATTTGACCAGCTTCTCTTCTTCTACTCAGTTTGTGTGACCTCCTCTGGGAGGGCTTTCTGGTTTAGGGGAGCACAGGGTGGGGAAGCTTTCCTCCGTTAGTGACCACCACCATCAAGGGCAGACTCTTCCATAGCTCCTGCGGTGTGTCTCACATTGTTCTAAGCACCTTAATATATGAATTCATTTAATCCTCCCAACAGCCCAAGGAGAGGGGCACTACTGTTAAACCCATTTACAGATGACGAAAACAAGACACAGAGAAGTCAAGTGACTTGCCCCAGGTCCCATTGCCAGTAAGTGGCAGTTGTCGGAGCACTTCTCCTTGCAGAGAACAGATGTTTATGAGGCAGCCTGCTCCACCAGACTGTGTATGCGTGGGGACAGTGGCTGCTCTGTTCATCACGGAACTCCCCAAGGCCACACATGGTACTTGCTGCATACAAAGCAAGGGCCTCGATAAACAATTGTGAAATGGATAGTTTGTCTAGAATAGCTCCTTTGTTTTAAGTTTGTGGATTCTCTTGCATTTATAGGAAGCAACAGGAATATCGGATGATTCTCCTGAAGGCCCAGATCAACCCAGGCATCCCCTCCCTCCCATTTAACCATGAAACCCGAAGCCCAGCAATCTGCCTCCTCTTGAACCCCGAGAAGGAAACCTGGGAGAGGAATGATGTGCAGTGTGGAGCTTGGGAGGGAACCTAGCCTGATTAAATTATGAGCATCTATGTAGGAACTTCAGAAATATCCCCTTTTTAGCCCCTCTGCCTGACCCAATTTATTCGTTTTCTTTGTTGTTCCCTTATTTATACTGACTGAAACATAAGACCGAAAACTGTACTACATTCTTGCGATCGAGAACTTTCCCGTGTAATGGGTACCCAGATTCACCCCTGGGACCCTATCTTTAGAATGGTCTTCAGTCTGTCAAGGAGTTTTATCTTGCTCTCTACCTACACAGCTAACTAATCACCTACCTGTCTCTATCAACCTCTTACACATATATGAGGATTCTGAATAAACTGTTTTCAATAGGGAGTTTCCAAATCACAGACAGTTCTCTTAGGCAGGATAGATAGTAAGCCAAGGCAGAGAGGGGGAGGGAGACAGGTCTCACCCATTAATTCAGCAGTCAGGAGCCTGGTCTGAAAAGATTGCCTGATGTTCTGAAAATCACAAGAAAAAGATAACACAGAAGGAGGGGATCCCTTGAAGTTCTGTATGCTTTTAAAACTGTATGTTAATTGCAAGATCTGGAAAGGGGAGGAGAGGAAATGTAGAAGCTGGGTACAAGCATAAAACCCCCCAAATCCCAATAGTTGGAGCACTCAGACTAGCTGGGTGCCTGCTTGCAGCTTCGTACTCAAGCGTATTACATAAATAAACTTGCTACCTCGTTTCCACTGTACATGTTGTCTCTCACCTGGACTCTTCTTTTGAGGGAGACAGGAGCTGAGGAGGGGTCTTCCCGGTAACAGTTCCTTGACTCGCAGGATTTTTCCTGTTTAAGGGCACAGTAGAGGGTCTTAAGAGATAAGCCTTAGACCTCTGAAATACAGCCTGATCTCAAAGCCTTGGTCCTGAGGCCCTGACGTCAGAATAGAAGCTGCCTCTTAGGTCTTTGTGTGGAGGATTGTTCTTTCCAAAGCCCCAGTTCCTGAGTCTGTTCCTGAGTCTGACAGGAGCCACTGGAAGGAAGCCAGAGGATGCCCTGCCTCTCCAAGTTCAGAAAAAGGGTGCAGGAGTGGGGGTGCTGGCCTGAGCTAAGCTTCCCTGGCTCTGGGTGCAGCAGGGCCACAGCCCTGCAGGGCCTTCTTTTGGTGGCTCGAGGGAATGGTCTCCTGGTAGGTCACTGGCTGGGCCTGTGTGAGTGGAGCGGGAGGGCAGGACCAGTGGCCTGGGGCTGCAGCTGTGCCTGCCTCGCTCGGCACCTAGGGAGAATCTTCTTCTCTTCCAAAGCTATAATACCCATTTCCTGGGCCTGCTTTTTTAATAATTATAACTGACATACGGTATTATATCAGTTTCAGGCATACAACATAGTGATTCGACGTTTATATTCCTTGCCATGGGAGCGATGCCGTAAAGTCTGTCACCATACAAAGGTATTACAATAATAATGTCTTTTCTCTAGCTTGTACATTACATCCCCATGACTTATTATTGTTATTTTTTTAACTGGAGGTTTTTACCTCTTATTCCCCTCTGTCAGAGAATTTTTGGAGATAAGGGGAAAGCCCTGATGGGTGTGTCTCTGAGAGCCCTACCCCATGCCACAGCAAGAAGCATTCTTTAACAGTTTTTAAACAATTAAGAGCCAAATGGAACAGAGTGGGGTGGGAGTAGGGGTGGGGATAGAGTACCCCTATAGAGCTGGACTTCCTTTTTTAGATTAACAGTTCTGTTGATGTATACTTTACATACCATCCTTTCAGTTTCAACTTTTTACGTAGTTCTCTAGAGCAAATGCAACAGTCCTAAATCATTTATTAGGGAATGCTGTGTTAATCACGATGACAAAATCTCGGTGGTTTACATCTTCCTCACTTCCTAGTCCCAAGCTGGCTGGGTGAGACTGTGCTGTTTTAAGCATTCGTTCGGGACCCAGCTCTTCCCCAGGAGTGGTCCTGCCTTTCCCGTGGGCCTTGAGTCCTCCAAAGGGCGGCTGGGAAATTCAGCCTGCCTGTGTGTCCAGGGGGCAAGAAAATAGGTTTGGTAGAGCCATTAGCAATATGTTTGCCACAACATGTTACAGATGTGAAGGCTCTGATGAGCATGATAAAATTTAAGTACTATCATATATCTAATTTTGCTTTATGAATTATTTCTATCATGAGACACTTAGAATATGGCCTGTCAACCTTAGGCAGTCATTGACATTGTGATTATATCTTGTTTCTATGTCGAGCGATTAGTGATAAGTAAAGGGTTGTACAAAACTAGAAACTGGTATCCTCCCTGTGTATGTCTCCAAAATCCTTCATAATAATGCAGTCTTCCCTCACTTGCCAGGAAATTCTCTTCTAATCAGGCAGAGCAGTAATCCAGAGAATACACACAAGAGAATGGAGAGAAATTAGTAGACAGCTAAGGAGTTACACTGTGAAGGCTAACCAAACATTTTATAAAATTCACACTTTGGAGTGTTCTATCAGTTTATTCTAACTACCCCCATCACTATTAAAGTTTAGTTATCACAATACAAGTTTACTTTTAGAGAGAGGGGGAGGAGGGATAGGGAGAGAAACATCAATGTGTGGTTGCCTCTCCCACACCCCTTACTGGGGACCTGGCCTGCAACCCAGGCATGTGCCCTGACTGGGAATCGAACCAGTGACTGTTTGGTTCACAGGCCAGCACTCAGTCCACTGAGCCACACCAGCCAGGGCAATAAAACTATTTTTAATTTAAAAGTTTATGTGATCAGCAGGGTAAAGGATTGGTGGAAGGTCTGGGTCATATAGGCATCTGGAGACCAGGCTGTTAGAGGCTTTGTCATCTTCTAAATGTGGCTTTCTAGGTTGCTTCAGGCATCAATAACCAGTCAGAAGATAAGAGTAGCAGGAGATTTTATGGGCTGGGCCTGAAAGTGGTGAATGGCTCTTCCATCTACACTGCATTGGCCAGAACTCAGTCATGTAACAGAGCTATTACAAGGGCCTGAGAAC